>JAVTVY010038918.1:0-155392 GCA_036873755.1 Hanleya hanleyi | reverse complement strand
GTCCTTGGACTGGGCACAGTGTCGGTGAGTTTCAGGACAATCGATTGTCAAGTTTTTTCTTTGGTGTAGGGGGAATATTACCCATTTTGGACCAATTTTAGAGGATTTTCCTGAAGTTTGAAGCAAGTTCAGTATGGGTTATGGGGACCCTGATTTTCGTCAACAAGGCTTACATCTGTCTCGACTTTATGTCAAGAGCCTACTTTTTCAGAAAATATATAGTTCTATGGGGTTCTCTAATAACACGGTTGCTGTTTAGCATAAAATGAACCTGCCTACTGTTTAATTTCAGATGCCATGGCCCTTCTGTAGACTGCACCCTATATATATGACAGAACAGGCATTTTCTCAGGTAACATTAAATTTGCATATCTGACTAAAAAATTTCCATCCAGAACTAATATTGTTTACTATCAAGTTATTGGAAACAATAATTAAAAATAATGCTATTCACACCAACACAGGACTGAAATTAAGCAGCACAGGGGCTTAAGCAAAGCGTGGTGGGCAACTTAGCATGGCCAGGAAATATCTGTTAAAAGGTGTGTAGAATTGCCAACATCCATGTTGGTGTTTTATCGGGGGGAGGGAGGGAGGGGGTTCAATTGTCCCAGGAATTTTTCAAAAGTTTTAGTGTCACAGAATAATTCCTCTGGGACCATTAAAACAGCCCTACCCCCCCCCCTCCCCATAAAACCAGCATTGGAGTTGGCAATACTATACTATACACAATGTAACAGATATTCCCCTGTTAAGAGTTATCCACCCCTCCCCCCTTCAAGCCCAAGCCCCTGTGCTGGTTTCATAATTCCAGTCCTGTGTTGGGTGTGAATATCATTGTTTTGAATTGTGTTCAACATAATTGTAAACAATATTAGTACTGAATGAAAAATTTTCAGTCAGATATATTCAAATTTGACATAGCGGTCTAGCCTGACAAAATGGCGTCGCAAAAACTGTCAAAATATGAATGGGGTAGGGGGAAAAGCGGCATCAGCTCACTTTATCTAATATGACTTTCGTAAACCATTGAGTGTCATATATCATTATACTTGTACAGACCCATAGATTTGAAAAGAAGTAGATAAAAAAATCAAGCCAAAATACTCCTTCACTGAAAAGGCCTCAGTCCACAGTTGCGGATTTTTGGTCCCCCTCACCTTTAAAATTAAAAATCTCACTCAGGTTTGGAATTCCATGAGAATTTTTAAGCTGGCTTTTGTTTATTGATATTTGTGATATCATTCAGTTAATTGAAGTTGGATTTTTTGTTTCCAAATCAGTACATGGTATTTTTGCCAGTAGGATTGGCCCATGCCTCACTATGCAGATGGAAGGTGAAAGTGTGGGTTGTGAATTGGGGCCATTTTCAGCTGATGCAGCACATGGCATACTTTACGGTGTAAAATGGAGCTTGAAAACCGCGTGGTCGACACCCTATTTTCTTTGCCAATTTTTGTTGGTCCTTTGACTGGGCACACTGTCGGTGAGTTTCAGGACAATTGAATAACAAGTTTTTTCTTTGGTGGAGGGGGAATATTACCCATTTTGGACCAATTTTAGAGGATTTTCTTGAAGTTTGAAGCAAGTTCAGTATGGGTTATGGGGACCCTGATTTTCGTCAACAAGGCTTACATCTGTCTCGGCTTTATGTCAAGAGCCTACTCTTTCAGAAAATATATAGTCTCTATGGGGTTCTCTAATGTAATAATGTTGTTGCTTCTTGTAAAGCATGTTTGAACCTGCCTACTGTTTAAATTTCTAGATGCCATGGCCCCCTTCTGTAGACTGCACCCTATATGACAGAACAGGCACTTTCTCAGGTAATATTTGGTTCTTGCACATTCTGATCAAAATTTCCATCCAGAACTAATATTGTTTACTATCAAGTTGAACACAATTCAAACCAATGCTATTCACACCCAACACAGGACTGAAATTATTAAAGCAGCACAGGGGCTTGGGTTAGAAAGGGGGGAGGGTAACTCTTAGCATGGCCAGGAAATATCTGTTAAAAGGTGTGTAGAATTGCCAACATTCATGTTGGTGTTTTATTGGGGAGGGAGGGGGGTTCAATTGTCCCAGGAATTTTTCAAAAGTTTTAGTGTCACAGAATAATTCCTCTGGGACCATTAAAACAGCCCTACCCCCCCCCCCCCCGCCCCCATAAAACCAGCATTGGAGTTGGCAATACTATACTATACACAATGTAACAGATATTCGGATTCCCCTGCTATGCTAAGAGTTATCCACCCCTCCCCCCCCTTCTAGCCCCAAGCCCCTGTGCTGGTTTCATAATTCCAGTCCTGTGTTGGGTGTGAATATCATTGTTTTGAATTGTGTGCAACATAATTGTAAACAATATTAGTACTGAAAATGCAAAATTTTCTGAAGTCAGATATATATTCAAATTGACATAGCGGTCTAGCCTGACAAAATGGCGTAGCAAAAACTGTCAAAATATGAATGGGGTAGGGGGAAAGGTATCGCTCTGTTTTATCTTAATATGACTTTCAACCATTGAGTGTCATATATCATTATATTTGTACAGACCCATAGATTGAAAAGAGTAGATAAAAAAAAATCCACAAAAAGTACCCTTCACTTAAAGGCCTCAGTCCATAGTTGCGGATTTTTGGTCCCCCTCAAATTCTTTGAAATTAAAATTCCACCAGGTTTGACCCCATGAGAATTTTTGTTGGCTTTTTTTTTATTGATATTTGTGATATCATTCAGTTGACTGGTTGATTTGCTTCAAATCAGTACATGGTATTTTGCCAGTAGGATTGGCCCATGCCTCACTATGCAGATGGAAGTGTGAAAGTGTGGTTGTGAATTGGGGCCATTTTCAGCTTACGAGCACATGGCATACTTTACGGTGTAAAATGGAGCCTTGAAACCGCGTGGTCGACACCCTATTTTCTTTGCCAATTTTTGTTGGTCCTTGACTGGGCACACTGTTTGTGAGTTTCAGTGGGACAATTGAATAACAAGTTTTTCTTTTGTGAGGGGGAATATTACCCATTTTGGACCAATTCCTAGAGGATTTTCCTGAAGTTTGAAGCAAGTTCAGTATGGGTTATGGGGACCCTGATTTTCGTCAACAAGGCTTACATCTGTCTCGGCTTTATGACAAGAGCCTACTCTTTCAGAAAATATATAGTTCTATGGGGTTCTCTAATAACACGGTTGCTGTTTAGCATAAAATGAACCTGCCTACTGTTTAATTTCAGATGCCATGGCCCTTCTGTAGACTGCACCCTCTAGTCTTCGTAAAAATGGCGGACGGTGGGCAAAGTCGACAAGGCGACAAATTACGAGCCAAATACAAAGGCAAAATTGTCAACGACGTGCTCAGTTACGGTTTGAGCGGCACAATGTACCTGATGAAGCCGAATTTGGCACATCATGTTGAATCCGACGGGCATACAAAATGCACGGAAATCGAAACTGGCGAACCAGTGAACATTAGAAAAAAAAATCTTACCAGAAACTTTCGGAGGTGCGAGAATTCTGACAAAAAATGCGCTGAAGCCTTTACTATGCGCCAGCGTTTATTTACTGTCTGTCCCTGATAATATTAGATCCAAGACGTTTTTGGCGATATTTCGGAGACAATTTATTGTAGAACATTGAAACTTCACACAGTATATAAACTAAAAAATACTAATTTTTCCCCCACATTGGATTGAAATCTGTTCAGAATTTACGAAAATCCCCAATACCTACCATGTTATTTTGACCTGCCAATGTTATAACTTGCAGGCTTGACGTAAAAAAATAACCCACAAATCTCCCATCTAATTTTTGTTTTTTTGGAATTTGTTGAGAACCACTGGAAGAATTTTCTTGATACTTTGCAATAAAATTATTACTTTTTAGTTCTACTGAGTGAAGTTTCAATGCCTTCCGATAACTCGTCTCCGAAATATGGCCGAAAACATCTCGGATATATTGTCTAGGACAGACAGTAAGGCGAAAAGAAAAGCCTTACGACCAATTTGCAGAACAGAGCCACCGTTACTGGATGAGTTACAGGTGTAACTGAGAAACAAAGAAAATAAAGTCTTTCTTTTTTCATGGAAATCATGTTTTTATTTCAGTTAATAGGGATGCAAGACTGTAATCAATACCAAAGATGGGAAGTACTTGATAAAATTTAAGGGGAATTTGAAACCCGAAATTTCCAAATCTCGACATGAGAATCTTGATTCTCGCAGATCCTTTATGAGAGAATCAACTTGGATTCTCCTAAAATTTAACGAAATTCAGGCCCTGCCAATATTCAGAGAGAATGGGGGTGGGGGACAAGGGCCAGTTTGGCCCCCCGGTGTACGGACATTTCCCCCAGTGGGCATTTCCCCCACCCAATGTTTTTAGGTTATTTTGAACATAGTTTTTAAATAATTTGGCAATAACACAATTTTTTTATATATTTTTTATTTTCTATATTTAAGGATATAAGGAATTCCACATAATGTTTTACGATAATGAGTCACATAGTGATAAGATATTATACATATACACAGTATATATCAGTATTATACAGTCTTATAGCACATTTTAAAACAATATAAAAGATGTAGTATATAGCATAACATTATCTGTTCGGAGGTCAGTGTCACGAAGCCATTTGACATGTTTGATGAGAATAAAATTGAACTAATAGTCAGGGGGCCAGGTGCTGAACCTGGAAAGTGGTTCCAAAGTTTTTTCTCAGTGTTTTCATTTTATATAAGTATTGTACTCTATGAAACTGCATGATGGCATTCTCCCATCATTGAGCATTTTCATATAACTGGTTTTATATAATTGCGGCTATCGGGACACAAAACATAATTGTTTCATTTTTATACGCCCGCCAAAAGGCGGACGTATTATGTGATGGCGGTTTCTGTCCGTGTGTCCGTCCGTCCGTCCGTCTGTCCGTCCCTCGGGTCCGGTCTATATCTGGGACAGTTTTCTATCTAAAGTTCCAATGTTTGATGAGTGGATACCCTACGGGGAGACGCTGTGTCGCATACCAAACTGAAGGTCGAGGTCAGAGGTCAAAGGTCACTGGCCTGAAAAACAGGAAATCACTGAAGTGTTCGTGTCCGATCTATATCTGTGAATGCTTTCTATCCACAGTTACAATTTTTTGTGAGTGGATATGCTAGGTGGAGATGATGTGTCGCATACCAAAATTAAGGTCGAGGTCGAAGGTGTCAAAGGTTACTTTTCCTCAAAATCAGGAAATCGTTGATCATTGACAGTCATCTACAGTTCTAATTTTTGGTGAGTGGATGCCCTAGGGGGGTAACGATGTGTTGCATACCGAATGTAGGTCGAGGTCAGAGGTCAAAGGTCAGTGTGACCGAAAATAAGAAAATCATTAAAAATTTCTAATTTTTTCTGAGTGGATTCAATACGGGGAAACGAAGTTTCGCATACCAAAAAATTAGGTCACGGTCGGAGGTCAAAGGTCACTGTGACCCCAAAAGCAGGAAATTATTAAAAATAATTTTTTTTTGTGTCAGTAGATACATTTGGCGGACACAATGTGTCACCTACCAAAATGTAGGTCAAGGTCAAAGGTCAAGGTCACTGTGACCCCAAAATTGTGAAATTGTTAAAAATCATGATTTTCCGAGTCAATTGAGAAATTACGGGAAGCCGTTTTGTCATGTACCAAAATTTAGATCCAGGTCAATAGTCAAGGTCACTGTGACCCCAGAATCAAGGTCAAAGGTCAGTGTCACCGCAAAATCAGGAAATATTAAAAATTACTAATATTTTGTGAGTGGATTCAATAGGGGGAAATGAAGTTTCGCATACCAAAAGTTAGGTCAAGGTTAAAGGTCACTGTCACCCCAAAATCAGGAAATTATTAAAAATAACATTTTTTTTGTGTTAGCAGATACATTAGGGGGACACGAAGTGCCACATACCTAAATCTAGGTCAAGGTCAATGTGACCCCAAAATTGTGAAATTGTGAAACTATGAAAAACCTTGATTTTTTGTGTCCATTGAGAATTTATGGGTATGCGGTTTGTCATGTACCAAAATTCAGGTCAATGTCAATAGCCAAGGTCACTGTGACCACAGAATCAAGAAATCTTTAAAAATTACTCTTTTTTGTGTCAGTAGGTCAAGGTCAATGTGACCCCAAAATCAAGAAATCATTAAAAGTTACATTTTCATATGCCTATGTTAGTTTGGAATATTCAGATTTCTCCCCTCTACATGTGTATGGCATTTGTCCTGGAGTTTTCTCCCATGTTTGAAAAAGCTACATTTAGTTAAACTGTTGTGAAATAAAAACCATACATCTACTAATTTAACGGGGGAGGGGTCCATTTGCAGGAAAACTACTATTTTCTTGTGTTTGACTTGTCGATTTCAGTGTGGGATATGTGTCTGCTCTCGGCTCTTGTTTCAAGGTCAACTAGTTACCAAGAGTTGAGCCCATTTTAGTTTATCATATATCACATTCTCAGAAACACAAAATTGTAGACCTTTCTCTGGATTGCTAGCCACCAATTGGAATCGAGGCTATTAAACAACCTTGAAATTTGGACCAATGTAATTTCAGATATACGGGCGTATATTGAAGCCCCTTGGGCTCTTGTTCCGGGGTTGAGCTAATGTCACATTGAAAAAGAACAATGAGAAATGCATTTTTTCCTGAATTCGGTTGTTATGTTTGTAACCCAGAGCATCATACAATTTGTTTTAAACATGATGTAATGTATATATTGCCATCTCTGTACATGTATGTTTATATTAATTGTTTTTCCTTGGTTTGTTTGTGCGCATCTTCATCTTCACAAGCCCAAGCAAATCCCAAATCCTTGCAGATGGTTTACCGGGACATTTTTGGTGATTCGAATGAGTTCTTGAGTCAATACTTCTGTTATACAATCTCGTACATCTCATCCCCGATGCTTGTTTTGAATTAGCGTGTCAGCAACCCAAGCCTGCTGTTTTGCTTTGAATTAGGATGTGTTTCATCCCTACATGTACATCAAAGCAGTTCGGCCCATGATAAAATCCAAACCAGTCACATTTCATACCTCACAGTGGATTGGCATAATCAGCTGGCTTAGCACGTTCATTGATTGGTTTGATTTAGGGGGAACCCCTGACCTATTTATATCCAGAACTAGTATGGGCAACTAACCAAGCCAGTGTATCGATCCTAACAGTTCGGTTGATACACTGGCTCGCGAGGATGCTCTGGAGAGCCTCCGGAAAGAAAAACACAGACTGACTGTGTACACCACCCATGTTGATAACTAAATAAATATTTTTATTGTTGAGCTGTTCGATGAATTTGGAAAATTAGTGTACATCTATTTCTTGCAATTGTTTCCTTGTTCTTTTTTTGTACTAATATGAACCTAAAACTGAACTGTGAGAAAGGGAGACTCTCATCATATTTCTCTTCTTGAATTAGAGAGGTAAATGTCGTAGCATAATCATTTCACCTCAGCAATATTTAACATGGTGTTAAATAGCAATTATTTTAACAGGACTTTATTTTTGCCGATGTGAGTTTTCCGAATTGTGTGGGCTGGTTATTTTGACTGGGTATGAAATAAGTTGTAAAACCAACAATAAATAGCTGTCAGACATGCCTGATTAAAATTTGACCTTCTCTTACCCTACTCATTCTCATGGCATCAGATTGTATGCCCTCTGATTCAATTTAATAAAAATTAAATCCTATCTACTCTCCCATTTGGTTATGCCACATGTAGGATCTAACCGGCTTTCAGTAACATGAGTATCAACCAATCCAGAAAACAATACATAGTTCTTTGAAGGGAACATAATGAACAATACATAGTTCTTTGAAGGGAACATAATGTTAGGGGCTTTTTAGTTGGCTCGGTCATGTCAGCTGCATCCGACGCCATGCGGGCCGGGTATCTTTTGATCTTGCAGCGCTCTCGTCAGTTTAGCACCATAACGCGAGATAGAAGTGGACTGGTCCTTGGGTTGAAGCGTAGGCGACGACTGGTCCTATCTCCTCTCCCCTACTAAAAGTGAAGTACTTAAAATACGGTCATGATGTCCTAAGATTATAAAATATTCACGATCTGGGCCCTCTGAACACCAAATTTAATTGAAATCTGTAAGGTCCTACATAGCGACCAGTAGTTCCCATCTCTCTCCTATGCAAATACGTGCTTCCTGTGCCGACAGAAATCGATATAGACTGAACGCACATGTGGGCCCTTTCTCTGCACAATGCAATGCAGAGGGTGTTGCACCGACTTTTAGCAGGCTACAAACTCTGGCAATGGGAGAATGACTCTACTTTGCATAGTATATTCATGATTTTTGCTTTAGTGCCAAAACACTGGTGAAGGCACAACATTTTTTATCTACTACTTTTGTAGGGTAGCCTTGTCAGATTACATGCGCCTATATTATAAAGCTGAAAGTTGCTGAACCTTAATTTAGGCATTAAAATGACGTCATCAGAAGTATCAGTTGACTTTGTGACCATACTGTATGTATAGAACGGATGCTGCCTTGGTCATGGTGCCCAAGTCCAAAAGATGATGTGCATTTCTTCATTGAGTTGATTCATATTTCATTAATGTTTTCATAATTGAAGATAGAGACAGAGTGCCGGAATTGACTGGAAGAATTCTTTGGACTATTTGAAGAACGGGGGAGATAATATTCATAATTTTAGCTAAGAATCAATTCATCCATCATAAAAATGACAACTTTTAGTACTCTTAGTGATAATTGTTACGTGTTCCTTATCAGAGTAAAGAACTTGATCTGGTAATGAGCCAAGGACAAGAGTGTTCAGCTATAAGACTAGAGCTTTACTATACAGAGTTGACTACATAGGAGCATGTGAGTAACCGCCGGCAGGCGGTCCTTTCAGTCAGTGTCGGAGCACATGGTGACCTGGAGAGGTCACATGAATATTCACGTCACATCCTTCCCCTTATGGAAAGCAGAGTAGCATGCATTAAGTTTACTCGCAGAGAGTATTGTAATAATAGGAACTGTTCTTCAATGTTCATGTCCACCATTAGCAACGTATTATGGATATAAGTATATAGATATATGCGGTTATACAATTAGATACTGAATGTTCCCTTCATGTGAAAACCTGTCTTATGATGTTCACATGGTTAACCTGTCAGGTGGTTTTACTGTTCTGCCGGAACGCGTCATGTATGTCTCACCCACAGTCGCGTCTGCGATTGGCTGAGAACGATCTGCAGCCTTTGCGTTGCTCTCACTGGATTTCTGTGATGAGGGCGGTATTCGTACGCGAGGTGCTTCATCTTGGGGAGGCGACTCTACCCTCGATTTTGTTGACGCACGGAGAAATTGGCGATTCCGCCTGTATCGTCTTCCGTTTTCCGCGGTGACTTCATATGAGCGACTTTTTAGTCGTTTCATCACTGTGGCTTTATGAGCCACTACAATCTGGCTGACCCAGGGAGTTGGCTCTTCCACGGGGACAATAACTCCCATGTTCACTAGACGGTCTAGTTCGGCCTTCAGAGTTGGCCGAACCGCTATCGGTATACGTCGCGCGGGCATCACGACAGGAACTACCGATTCATCTACTTTCAGTTGATGTTCACCTGGTAAAGTTCCAAGTTCACCGTCGAACACTTCCGGATATTTGTCGACCAGAGAGACTGCAAGAATTCTGTCGACGTTCTCGTTGTTGACGGTAACGAGTTTCATTTGCTCAGCAGCTTTCAGCCCGATCAGCGGTGTAAAGTCGTTGTCAACCACCACAAACTCTACAGAGTATTTTTTACTGTTTTGGGGATTGCGAATAGATCTTCGACATGTTCCCAGAGGAGCTAGCTCGGTATCGTTCCACATTTTCAGTTTCTTCGATGTGGGTTGGACATTTTTCGCGAAACGGTACGGAAGTACATTTACGGATGCTCCAGTGTCGACCTGGAATATGACGTCATTGCGATCAACGAGCATGTGACACTTTATGTCATTTGAATGTTTTGCACGCACGATGTTGATCCATTCGTCATCAGTTGAAGAGTTTTCCGTCACGTGATGAACATTTCTGTTCTTTGGTTGTTTCCGTGCCGTTCCCTTGGTAGGACATTTTTTCGCGAAGTGGTTTTTCTCGTTACAGGAGCTGCACGTTTTTCCCCAGGCGGGACACTCCGATTTTTTTAGTACGTGGCATTTTCCACAGAACAGACATTCTTTCTGTGACTTGTTTGTGGCAGTGGCAGCTTTCCTTCTAGCCCCAGCGTATTTGGGGTAAGACTTACTGTTTTGCACTTTATGTACTACTTCAGGCCTGAGAGCCCGGCACTGCGAGTTAGCGTTCTCCGCAGCCTTACAAATGTCGAGGCATTTTTCCAGTGTAAGCTGTCTTTCCTTCAGTAGAGCAGTTTGTGTATCAGTGTCTCTGATTCCCAGCACAATTCTGTCGCGTATAATTGAGTCCAGACAGTCGTGATAGCAGCATGAAATGATTCAAAGCTTTCCCCTTCATTCTGATTACGCTTGTTGAAGATATAGCGTTCGTAGGTCTCATTAACCTCACCGACCGCGAATCCATCAAAACGTTCCAGTATTTCCTGTACTGTTCTATCAGCGTCAGCAGTGTCAAAATGAAAGCCATTATAAACTTTCAGTGCCTCTTCGCCCATGGTATGCAGGAGTAATGCGACCTGATAGGGCATGGCTTGTCTGTGTAAGTTTGTGATAATGGCATAGTTTTGCCATTTTTGTTTAAATATTTTCCAGCTCTCTGCCACATTTGTCTGCAAGTTGACAGACTGAGGGGGTCGAATTCCTTGAACTGCAGTGGGTGGCTGGACTTGTTGTGCCATGGCTCTTAATTGTCTTTGACAGGAGAGGTCGCGCACTAATACGTCGGGTCAGGGCAGGCTATCTGATTTCCGGAGTTTATCTCAACACTGGCTAATTGTCTTCTCTAGCCTAATGTTTTTTTTATATTTTTTATACAGGGTTAATATGGGTGTATGTGAGAATACACATGTAGCAGGAATAAAATCTGCAGTACCAGTCCACGGTAACAGATTTCAATGGCTGGAATATCTTGGCTCATGAAGCATCACACAGATCAGTGTTTATGAGTTCACTTAATAAAGTACAGTTTACTTACAGTTTGTCGTAATCACAGCCGGTGTATTTAATTCCACACTGGTATTCACAACAGCATGTGAGATACCGCACAAAAATAGTAGGAAATCACAGTAGATTCCTTTGCAGAGTTCAAAGTTCGATTAGCTGACTGATTATCAGGTAAAATCAATCACTTGACACCGCTGCCACCATGTTACGTGTTCCTTATCAGAGTAAAGAACTTGATCTGGTAATGAGCCAAGGACAAGAGTGTTCAGCTATAAGACTAGAGCTTTACTATACAGAGTTGACTACATAGGAGCATGTGAGTAACCGCCGGCAGGCGGTCCTTTCAGTCAGTGTCGGAGCACATGGTGACCTGGAGAGGTCACATGAATTTTCACGTCACATCCTTCCCCTTATGGAAAGCAGAGTAGCATGCATTAAGTTTACTCGCAGAGAGTATTGTAATAATAGAAACTGCTCTTCAATGTTCATGTCCAACATTAGCAACGTATTATGGATATAAGTATATAGATATATGCGGTTATACAATTAGATACTGAATGTTCCCTTCATGTGAAAACCTGTCTTTTCATTTTGACACTGCTGACGCTGATAGAGCAGTACAGGAAATACTGGAACGTTTTGATGTGACGTGTTCCTTATCAGAGTAAAGAACTTGATCTGGTAATGAGCCAAGGACAAGAGTGTTCAGCTATAAGACTAGAGCTTTACTATACAGAGTTGACTACATAGGAGCATGTGAGTAACCGCCGGCAGGCGGTCCTTTCAGTCAGTGTCGGAGCACATGGTGACCTGGAGACGTCACATGAATATTCACGTAACAATAATCACATACAAAGTTTTGTCTATAGAGATGAAAGACATATATTTATAGATTTTGTTTCACATTCTGCTTCAAAAATGCAATATCAGAAGTATTCAACTCATGGCCGAAATTTGGGAAAACAGCAGAAATATTACACCATTTCACCTTCAAAAATGGCCTGACAGAATCTGGTCACAATTCCAGACACCTTTGACTCTCCCGTAAATTCAATGATGACCCGCTATATGCTGTTTTATATCATATCGTACTTGATTTGTGGAGAACTTAATTGTGTTTTAATTTGTTTACATGTAAACATTTCATTTAAAAGCCACCTGCTATGCCTACTTAATTCTCTCCCTCTATTGCGTACATGTATGTTGAATAATTATGTCTGATCCAAGTCCGAGACATGAATTATCATTTTGAATATGGTGATTTCAGACCTTGGCAAGATCACTATACTGTGGAGCTTGTACAATCGTACTGGTTGTCAGCACATGATTGAAGAAAAGAAGCTTTCTTATTGGGAAGAACTCACAAAAATGCGAGCGAGTTACAGTTCGTGTATTGTATGTAACATATTTTTATACTTATTCTGTAAACTTTACATCGCGGGAGATGTTTTTTCAAAGTTTGTTGATTGTCGATGCGAATTATCTGCCGGGATCGTCAGCGGGAGAATAGGACGCTAGTAATTTGCGCAAACAGTTTGTGTATATGTGAAACAAAGTACATTTCTGAGGTTGGGTTATATTCTGTCAACAGTTTTATATTTCTTCACAGTGTGTTAGTATTATGTATGAGAAATGATAACATTTCCAGTTTTACGATTGATGAAACATATGTAACTTTGTTCATTTATTGAACAGATTGGCAATCGATTGTAGCGCTTTGCAACATCTTTTTGATTAATGGAAATTACTGTGTAAATCATAAGTAGTTTGAAAACTGCTATATGAAGTTAAAATGCCGACATGGTAGAACAAAAGCTTTGAAAAATGAACAAAATAGTGGTTCGGGAGCGATGCCTGTATGCAGCTGAAGTGGAGAAATCTGGCAGCCACGTCTGACGACGACACGCAATATGTCGTGTCTCCTGGAGCGAACAGCTTCGCCAGGCGAGCCAAGCGGTAGGCCCCACGTCTATGGAAAGCCATCAGTGTCATAACCTCCTGGTTTTCCACGCGTGGTAATTCGATTTTCCACGCGTGAAAATTCTATTATCCACGCGTGGAAAATACAGGCAATGGCTTGACTTGTAATTACCACGTGTGGATATTTCGACCAATTATTCAACTTGGAAATACCACACGTGGAAATTATTTACCACGTGTAGAAAATATCCACCAATGATGGAACTGAGAATACCACGTGTGGAAATTATTTACCACACGTCGTATTTATCACCCAATCATTGAATTCGGAAATACGACGCGTGGTAAATAATTTCCACACGTGGTATTCCCATTTATCCACGCGTTGAAATTTTATTTTACCCAGCCAATGAATGAGAGCTTAACAAAGAAAGCTGGCCCCTTCACAGTTTGCGGCTGTTCAAGTATCAGTTCTCCGAATGTGTTCGTCTAGCTGGAACAGACAATCTGCAACAGGACACTGTCAATTTCATAACATACAGGTACCGGTACGTGTAGCAAACTTTAATAAGTTTTTTGTTGAACAGTGCAGGAGTTCCACCTGAGGCTGAGTCGTATAGGTCGACGACCGTACGACAGATAAGACAGAGTCAAAGTGCGAGTATCTGCTTTCTGTAACGACTGTTTTGATCGGTAGATTCGAAAATAGAATTACCACGTGTGGAAAAGAGAATTACCACGTGTGAAAATCCCAGTGAAATACCACGTGTGGAAATTATTTACCATGCGTCGTATTTCCGAATGGATGATAAATACGACGTGTGGTAAATAATTTCCACACGTGGTATTCCCAGTTCTATCATTGGTGGATATTTTCCACACGTGGTAAATAATTTCCACGTGTGGTATTTCCAAGTTAAGTAATTGGTCGAAATATCCACACGTGGTAATTACAAGTCAAACCATTGGCTGGATTTTTCACGCGTGGAAAATCGAATTACCACGTGTAGAAAACCAGAGGTTATGACACTGATGGCTTTCCATACACGTCTGGCCGAGATTGTTACCTCTGCAGATGTTGTGTTAGCGGGCGTCAGCTAATCAACAAGTGTCTGGCTCTTATCATTGCTTATCCAGGCGCGAGGTGTACTCAACAAAGACAGTATTATAGTGTTTTGTTTGTGCATCACGTACGATATATCTTATGCTATGACAATTTCCTTCAAATTCAATACATTGTACAGATATCTGGTACCGGTAGACGTAGAATATAACTTGTTTGGGTGGCATGAAGCTGGAAATTAGTCAGCAAATAAAGACGTTCTTATTGACAAGCACTTCTTGCATAAATTATTAACCGGCCACGTGCACCTTCCGTTACAAATACCCACCAAATTAGTTACAAAGAAGACAATGAAATTCAAACCCATTTTCCATAGTATTGTAAATAAAAATTCTAAATGGAAAATTTAGTGTTTACAGTATTGGAAATATATTAAGTTCAAATGTAATGGCTAAACTGCAGATTTGCATCACATATCTATGGAATAGTTCAAATTGAACAATTGAATTGCGATGATAACATTGTGCATTTGAATAACTTTAACGTGTAATAATCGTAATTTTGAATATGGTGGTTAAATGCAATTCTTCGCCAGATATCTATCAATTGATAGCAAATAAATCCATCAAAATAAACATTTCACATATACATTTATAGTATTGTAAATGAAACTGTAATGTGCGAAATGATTTTATACGTAGCTACCATCATAGCAAATAAAACTGTAATATTCACCATACATTCACACGTGTATGTGGAAGAGGTAGATATAAGTATTCCTTTTGAAATGATTTATTATGTACCTAATAGCGTAGCAAATAAAATGGTATTATACCCCATACATTTAAACATCTATGGGGTAGATGTAAATATAAATATTTTTTTTGAAATGATTTAATATGTACCTACCATTATAGTAAATAAAATTGTAATATACACCATTCCTTTGCGCATCTGTGAGATAAATGTAAATATAGGTATTCTTTTTCAAATGATTTCATATATAGCTACCAGCTTAGCAAATAAAATGGATTTATACACCAACATTTACACATCTAGAGGATAGTTGTAAATATAAACATTTTATTTGCATTGTTTTGAGATATAGATGCCATAGTTCGAAATTTACGGTTAAGTTTCATCTTATTTGCCATATATATCACGCAATGGTCAATATAACTACAACAATTCACATATATTTATTACAGGTTTGAAAGTGGCTAAATATAACTGATAGATTTGCATTCGGGTCACTACAATAGCGAATGTATTCAAATAAATGAGATTTATTTGCAAAACATTATCGTGCGTTGTATATCTATCGTAATTAGGGACTCTCCAAGGTACGACATGCACAATAAATGTATCCAAAGGAAACCTTAAATGTATTGTAAATGTATGTGAAATGTATGGGAAACACCAAGATTCGACATAGGCCATGAAACCATGGAACTCTAAAAACATTTACTACAGTGGTGAATTTGGGGCTGTCAATCATACAGAATACATGAACAACATTCTTAAATATAACATCAAATATGGGAATCCAATTTTATGAGCCCTACCTCTCCGATCACATCGACTTATACGTCAAATGAATGCAAATGTTACTTATAATTGCAAGCGTAAAACTTAGTGTTCAAATAATTGGAAATAAAACCATTTTATTCACCTTACATGCTGACCGTATATTAAATATAATTAAAATGACGTTTTTATGTAGTGATAGACGACGGTCACGGTGAAAACAATGGCGTATGGTAGCCCAGTGACGTCGATAAATGTCACTCACACGCTCGTCTTGGGGCAAGACTTCAGCCGGAGGTGCTGCTGGGTCCCCTGGAAAATCTTCTCCACGTCTCATGCTGCAGTGAGGCCAATAGCTCCGCTCGTCAGAGTGGTTCAGGCTGGTAGGCTGGTCAGGCAGGCTGGTCAGGCAGGCAGGCAGGTAGGTGAGATAGCTCCGTTTGGCAGTCCAATGAATGCACCAACTCCATAAAAATCGCCCCTTTTATACGTTTTTTCGTGATATTCGGGTGTTTTCGGTATTCTCCGTGTGTCTTTTCGGTCACCTCCGGTACCTCAACGAACTCGCCATGCCTCTTCGGTCATGTCCGGGTCTCTTCGCACACCGCCATCACATCTCTCGGTACAAAAAATGGCACTCTCCGGTCACCTCCGGGTCTTTTCGGTCACCTCCGGCACATCTTCACGGACCTCAACGAACTCGCCATGCCTCTTCGGTCATCTCCGGGTCTCTTCGCACACCGCCATCACATCTCTCGGTACCTCCCGCCACATCTTCACAGACCTCACCGAAAAGACACGGAGGTGAACGACATGGTGGGAAAAACCCAGTACAAGCTCCCACGGACCTGACCGAAGAAATACGGATCGAGGTAAACGACATTGTGGGGAAAAACCCCAGTACAGGCTCCTCTCACCGAAAAGATACGGAGATGAACGACACAGACAGGTCTGTACATGTCCTATCATCCTCCACGCCCCATTCACCCACACCGGAAGTGACGTCATAGATCACGCTCCGTTCACCCAGACCGGAAGTGACGTCATACGCCACAGCGCCCCCTAGTGGAGTTACCTCCCCCGGCAAAACGTGACCGAATCGGGCTGCTACCTACTACTAGCGTACGTAGTTGGGATACAGATCATCACAGGTATAGCTTTTCGTTCTTGTGATGTTTTTTTAGAAATATGCAGTCAGTATGTTTGTCTGTAGAGTCATATGACTTCTTGTCAGCACGCCGGCATCGTTTTCCATCGCCCATTTAATGTTGAGTTTGATTGTGGCATGTTGCATATCGCTCCAATGTTATGTATTTCTGTTAGATTGACTTGAGTTTTTGAGGATTATCATCTAGCAATAGTGGTCAGTTATTAACCAAGAACGGCTCTACATAAAGTTGCCGCATGCATTTGTTAACTCCATCAGCGGCATGTCGAAATTATGGATATCCACAATTTAACTTTTCTGGTGATGTGAAAGAGAGAACCAGACCTTCACAATCTACCATGATGACGTCGTCTTTCGTCTTTCATCATGGTGGTGAATGTTAAATGGAAGGAACGAATTTAGATGAGAATGTATTGAGAGAATACGAAAGCAAGATCCCATTAATTTCCATTCATTGTATCACTGATGCACCTGCTAAGTTTGAGATACACAAATACAAACATTAGATCCGACATTCAGTATAGCCATGTCGTCAAAGCAAAGACCTAATATTCATGGAGATTTCCGGACAATCCCGGAGATTTTAACATTCAAGTAACTGAAGGGGATCTAGGCACCTATTTCGGGACAGAACATTTGCGTACACTTACCGCGTAGGCCTATAGATGACCGAGATGGTTACAGGTTGGGGACAGAACTGTTCAAATCAGGGGAGATAACCAGAAATTGGAGCAGTGGCCAAAACGGCACAGCAAGAGTTTTCTGTTATTTGTTACTACTTGCCCTCTCCCGTAATCAGGCCTGTAGTCTAGATGTATGTATTATTACGCTTCTCTCGCTTTTTCTTAATATGAGGGATAAACCGCCTACTCTGACTGGTGAAACCAGAAAGATGTCCGAAATGTCCCCACTTTGAAAACGTATATGCACCTGGATGCTTGTGAAGGGCGGGGAGGGGGGGGGGGGAGTTCTATAACATAAATATTCTCATAATTCTGTGAGTTAACTCTCACATCACTGGCTACTGTATGGCGACGTTATAGTCACGACCAGTGCCCATCGCGATCTGATGGAATGCCCAAGTCCATCCATCCATATCCATCCATAGCCATGGGAGGAATTGAATGCTAGTTCGTGTCATGTTCCGAAACGTGAGCTGCTGAGCAACAAAACAAGTTGTGATTCATGAAATAGCCGACTTCTATGTCTATCAAAGGAGCTGTGTTATGTTAAACAACAATTTTGCGATCTGATATTTCTAACGCAATATTCGCGCCTGAAAGGCATGCCTCATTCTAGTAACGATTGAATAGTAATATTAAAAGTATTGCGGAACAACAAATATAGTATGATCTGCAGTGTATTGGCTGTTTTCTGTAATACATGCATTATATAACTACAAACAGTTTTTATTAGAAAAATGAGGAATGTATTCGCGACTATTGATGATTACCCTTTTAACATATATAGGCATGATTCTATCAGAATTATTAGAAAATATCACTGACAGTAAAATATCAACTGTTGTCCGATGTGTCTAAACAGTAAAATCATTTGTTGACGAAAAAATAAGAGGAACAATTTTGGATAGGAAAAAAATGCCCAGCTCTCACCTAATAAATAACCGTTATCGATGACTATTAACATATTGACAATAACCTATATCGATGACTATTAACATATTGACAATAACCTATAGCGATGACTATTAACATATTGACAATAACCTATAGCGATGACTATTAACATATTGACAATAACCTATAGCGATGACTATTAACATATTGACAATAACCTAGCGATGACCATTAACATATTGACAATAACCTAAAGCGATGACTATTAACATATTGACAATAACCTATAGCGATGACTATTAACATATTGACAGTAGCCTATAGCGATGACTATTAACATATTTTTCATGGTGATTTCGAGTATAGGTGAAACTTGTTATCCATAAAAATGCTTGGAAAAACGGAAAACAACTCATCGGTTATATTGTTGGAATCTTTACGTGGTGACGACGGAAAAGTATGGATAATTTTCCAGGCAATATAAAGAATATGTTTACCGGGCATGGCGAGGTGTTTGGGTGGTCGAAGAGGATAAATTACTGCAATAAATTACTTTTTATAAATAATATCCTATCAACGCCGTCCCACCGGAGAGTGTGGATAGAATATTAATTTATCATAATTGAAATTTCCGGTATATACCGTTATCTCGGTCTCTTTATTGCTGCTGTAGTTGAATCGGACTTACTTGGTATTTCGGTATATCCATTATGCCGTATATATTCTGCCAAACCGGCCATATGCATTAGTTAGCCTTTAGGCATCACCTGTTATGAATCAGATGCATGCGCACGGCGGGACGTCATTGTGTTGAAATTCTCGGGCCGGCAACATATTGCTTATCAAAATATAAGTTTGAATTTCGTTTGTTATCAGAGCCATATACAATATGTACGCGCACATATCGAGCCCTCAGCTGTTACCTGTGTATTTCATCCAAACATCGGAATAGCAATATTTTACTATTTACGCCAACTGCTATAATACATTCTGTGACACTCGTGAACAGTTCGACGGAGAGTCGTGTTGCCCTATTCAGGAGAGGGTCATTTGCAACAGGAACGATATTAATTGGAGAACTGGTCGGAACTTCGTATATTGGATACTTTCATTTTGGACTGTTTAAAAATCAATGAACAGATAATCACCTAAGTTGTGAGTGATAAGAGACCTCTGATCCACTTCTCGGCGATGAATGACACCACGAATGCCACGGATTTCGTGTCATATGATCCCGTTTCGGCAATGAACACCACCGCAGATGCCACGGGTTTCACGGCCACGCCATGGACGATGAACACCACCACAGACACCACAGGATTTGTAATATCAGAGGAGGTGTACAGACATAGAATTCAAGCAGGGTATGTCGTCGTGGGGTTTGTTATTGGCTTGCTGCTCGTGTTGGTGGGTTTTCTGGTCTACATCAGTCGTAACGAAATCATTCTCCGCTGTAAGAAATATTTCGGACCGTCGTACCAAGTGGAAGTGAGTCCGCCAAACCTGCGGCTGAGCTACGAATATCTGGAAGGCTATAACTCTGACCATTTAAACCGCCATATTGACAGAACCAAGGCAGCAGATTTTTAACCCGCTTGATGAAATGTTATTGACCCCTCCAGCAATATCACCATGAAGGACAATCAATGTTAGGATTCTGTACACTATGCACTATTTTGTGTCTAATGCTAGTGAAAGTCCAAAATATTTCTAACTGGAAATTACAAAACCCGAATATTGTGTTGAAAGAGATATCCGTTGCCGTTGAACACGCAATTCCCCGTGCAGGGATAACTTTTCATGGCGCTGAGACTGGAATTGTAGTAGGGTACCGGAAGTCGTTTTTGTGCATTGACTTGTGCTCTTCTTTAATCGACTCGATCAGTTATGATAGAATAACTGCATTAGAGACCATTCGTATGACATCTTTTTCTTTTTACATCACAAGATGGGTTTAGTTTGTTTTTCACTCTACTATATACTTCCGGACTATCGATATAGAATAGTTCAATTTAACCAAGATTGATGCTGATGAACACACATCAAGCAGTCAGGCCAAATGTTGCAAGCCGGCGTATTTGTAATAACTGTGGGCACATTGGCATTCAGAATTCAGGATTAACCCAGACATTGTCGGATATATATCGAGGGATTAAAACCTAATTTGAAAGCCGAATATGGAGATCATGTCTTATTCGAAGCCGGTCACTTTTGGTTAAATGGGTAGGCCTACCGATATTGCATTTCAAAATATACCGACTAAGACATATAACAAATGTTCTGTTCATGTTACGAATTTATGATAATTAACGGATTTTAATGTGAATGGAAATCCACGTTGGTTTACGTCAGGGTTGCATGTTTGTAAATTCATTTAGATTCTCGCATTTTCGGTGAAATAATAATTTATGTAATAAAAAAAATGGATGTGAATCAATTGTATTCCAGAAATTCTATTCTATCGGATCTATACACACATCACCTGTTTAGCCCACCATCACCAGCTGGTGGGCTGTTGATGATGGTGGGCTGTTCAAATCGCTTTTCGCCCGTCCATCCGTCGTCCGTCCGTAAACAATTCTTGTTTTCGCGATTTCTCAGGAACTACTGCATGGATTTTTCTCAAATTTGGTACACAGGTTCCCCTTGGGGTCTAGTTGTGCAAGATACCTTTTCTGGTGCAATTTCGAAAATCCAATATGGCCGCCAGGTGGCCATCTTGGATTTCCCCATGAAACTTTGCTATCGTGATTTCTCAGGAAGTACTGCATGGATCTTTGTCAAGTTCGGTACACAGGTTTCCCTTGTGGTCCAGTTGTGCAAGATACCTTTTCTGGTCCGATTCCAAAATCCAATATGTCCATCAGGCGGCCATCTTGGATTTCCCCATGAAACTTTGTTATTGTCATTTCTCAGGAAGTACTGCATGGATCTTTCTCAAATTTGGTACACAGGTTCCCCTTAGGGTCTAGTTGTGCAAGATACCTTTTCCGGTCCGAATAGAAAATCCAATATGGCCACCAGGCGGCCATCTTAGATTTCCCCATGAAACTTTGCTATCGTGATTTCTCAGGAAGTACTGCATGGATCTTTGTCAAGTTCGGTACACAGGTTCCCCTTGTGGTTCAGTTGTGCAAGATGCCTTTTCTGGTCCGATTCCAAAATCCAATATGTCCATCAGGCGGCCATCTTGGATTTCCCCATGAAACTTTGTTATTGCGATTTCTCAGGAACTACTTCATGGATATTTGTCAAATTTGGTACACTGGTTCCCCTTGTGGTCTAGTTGTGCAAGATATCATTTCTGGCCCGATTGGAAAATCCAATATGGCCACCAGGCGGCCATCTTGGATCTCCCCATGCAACTTTGTTATCGTGATTTCTCATGAAGTACTGCATGGATCTTTCTCAAATTTGATACGTACGTTCCCCTTGGGGTCTAGTTGTGCTAAATACCTTTTGCGGTCCGATTCGAAAACCCAGTATGGCCGCCAGGTGGCCATTTTGAATTTCCTCTTGAAATATTATTATTGTAAATTCCCAGGAACTACTTCATGGATCTTTCTGAAATTTGGTACACAGGTCCCACATGAGGCCTAGTTGTGCTAGATACCTTTTTTGGTCCGATTCGAAAATCCAAGTTACGCTTCAGATTAATACAGTATTCCCGAGTGGTGACGTTGCATCACACGAGTCGGCGGATCAAACGGTGGGACATGTTCTATATAGTGATTATAGAGAATATCCATACCTTCACCTTCCATATCAAGGAGTTCAAATAATTCGGAATTAAAATGTATTTCTTCAAATTCTAAATCAGTTTTCTTTAGTCCAGTGAACTGCCCCACTGTTTCGTCTGCCGACGGGTCGGCTACATGAAGGGACGTCACCCTTGTGACACGTTACAACTCGACAACTGTAGACTATTGCGTGATTCGATCCAAGAGAGATAATCAGGAAGTAACACTTTCGAAGTTTAAACATTACTGCGCGGATCCCTTCAGTATTAAGTATCGTGCCATCTATTTTCGAGCATGGTATCTTAAAAGAGATATCTCAAACTAGCCCATTAAACAGAACAGAATTAGCATTCGTTCCTAATTACAAAATCTTAAGTATGTTTCATAGCTCATGCCAAAGGGTCAAAGAGATTTGTCTTCGCTTCCAGTACCCAATGATGACACGTGCAAACAAAAAAAATAATACAAAACGAAGACGAAAGATCCTCCGGACATTCACTTTCAGACTAACTTTGCTCTTTTCTCTTGTACTATAACAACCGACATAAATACAGTTTCTAGAAATCTTGAAACTCCTGAAACTTAGAAAGATGATATCTTGGTGTTTTCCAGTGTCCCCTTTTCGATCTTTTTCGCTCAGATTCGAAATTCTGTAAACAAAATTACAAATCAATCGTTTGTTCTTAGTAACAATGGACAAAAAGGTCCTCTTGTCATTAACTTACAATTATCGGACAATGGTGGGCGCCAAGATCCTTCAGGATCTCTCGTTTATTTAAAAATAGTAAAATTGCGTGTGCTTGTATTATCTGTCAGTTGTCCTGATACACGTTAAAATATTAGGCATCACCTACAACATATATCAGGAAATCGTCCTTATGCGCCATCAAGCGTTTATTTGCGTGTATGGAAGGCCTAATGTCCAATAATTCTTAAATATCTGTTTTCGATTTGTAGACCCAGGCTTTACGAATCGAAAACTGGGTTTTCAATTTGTTAACTATGGTATATCGACTGCTATTATAGAGTTTATCCGTCCATAATCTGATAATCAAGTTTATTATTTTATCACTGTTGAAATGAGGAGTATATCTCGATAATTAAGGATTGACTTTCGCATTTTGCAGGTTCATCGGGGTATAAACTGTCAAATGAGGTGGTTCAAACTGTGTAAACTTGCGAGCTTGCGAGCACAGTTTATACGTAGTTTGAACCACATCATTTGACAGTTTATACCCCGATGAACCTGCAAAATGCGAAAGTCAATCCTTATAATTCTTCACTCTCATTTTTCAGTTTATCTATGCATATTTTTTATTGGAAGGAAGACGTTTACAGATATCTTTAGACATGAATCTGACCCAGTCACCCGTAAAACAGCTGACATGCGAGTACCCTCTTCACTGATTTCTGAATATATATCCCTGCGCTTGTTCAGTATAATGAAGCCGAATACAGATTTTTTTTTTTAAATGAAAAGATTTATTCCTCATGAATATATCATTTGATTGAACTAGAACTATTTTCTACCGCGGACTGCGGCAAGATTTTTATTCGGCATTTGCTGATATCATTAAATATTTGCTGATATCTTCAAACGATTTGATGATATCATCAAATGATTTGCTGATATCATCAAATGATTTGCTGATATCACCAAATCAGTCGATTTGCTGATATCACCAAATGATTTGATGATATCACCAAATGGTTTGATGATATCAGCAAATCATTTGATGATATCAGCAAATCATTTGATGATATCAGCAAATCATTTGATGATATCATCAAATCGAGTGAACCAGACAATAAAAATAAAACTTATCAAACCTCTGGCATATACCTTACGCCAATCTTTACTAATAAATGACAAATAGAATCATGAATAAAGGGCATTCAAATAAATATACAGCAGGGAAGACAAACTTTTCCATCGCGGGTTATCGACTTATAGACACAAATTCATTAGATCTGCATTTGAGTATAATCGGGGTGAGGCGAAAGGGGATAATGATTTCGGGAATGCCAGTCAGCATGGAGCATGGTATATTAAGGCAGAGCCGATTGTCGTGCTTCTTCACTGGTTAGCTTTTAGGGCAGGAGATAAGGCATAGCCGCACATACAACAATAAATTAATCTCTATGACCCATTACTGACCCGTAACAGAAGACCAGGCTGTTACGATAGACAGAACTAATCAAGCCTCAATGAAGTCATATGGTTTCTTTTTATCTTCATGTGGGTACTGTAATCAAATTGTACTAAAGCCGATACAGATTGAAACAGTTGTGTGAATTTATTTATCTAAGCATGCCCCCTGTAAATTCAGTATGATCTCAAGCGCTATTTGTTGAACATTCCGATCACTTTTCAATTCTGTGTTATATCTATGTTGACCTTGCCGGGGGGGGGGGGGGGGTGGGGGTGGGGGTCCGGTCAGATGTACACAGAAACTCGTGTGCGAGGTAGATCCACCACAGTGGTTAACGGTTAGGACCTACAGGTCAACCGCCTCTATTGGGGGGCAGAAATAGTGGAGCGAGCCTGTGCAACGGAACATGCGCTGTGACGACGTTTATTGTCAAATCAATTGCTGATATCATCAAATCATTCGCTGATATCAACAAATAAAGCGTTTTTGATGATATCATCAAATGATTTGCTGATATCAGCAAATCATTTGATGATATCAGCAAATCAGTTGCAGATATCATCAAATGATTTGGTGATATCAGAAAATATTTGCTGATATCAACAAATATTTGATATCAGCAAATATTTGTTGATATCAGCAAATATTTGATGATATCAGTGAATCATTTCATGATATCAGCAAATATTTGATGATATCACCAAATACTGAATAAAAAGTAAAACGGCTTGCCATACGGGCGCACGTGACATTTCTATATTTGTTCAAGCCGATGCTAAAAACGAAGAAGGATTTTTTCACTTCAACAGTTGGAATAAATTCATAATTTAGAGACAAATGAATTTATCGAATTAGCCATCACCTGGACAAAGATGAATCTGAATGAAAATACTTTGGATAATTGAAGACCACTGGATATAATAATCAACGAATGAATCGGGTGAGGCTGTCAAACGTCAGAGCGAATGTTTGTACCGTATCACTCTCTTTTCACTGAGTCAATGTACCTGCACTTCGTTACCCATTTCCATTTCATATTCTCACTCACCAAGCGTTCGGTTGTAAATAAATTGTGTAACTGTTCATTCTTTATCTGCGAGGTGTTTAATAAATTACGACGTTAGTGTCATTAATTTGTCGGCGTAAACTGTTACCGTTCTGTCCTGAATTCTATAGGTCAAAACTAGTCGGTACGAGAAACCTCATCGTCTGCTACAAAAGTAGTTCGTCAAGAAACGTGTAAACTTCGAAATGCAAAGTTTATCGAGGTGTAAACTTTTCAATTTCACATCACGTGATGCCATTTTGGCCAATGGGAGAAGAGATATGGTCAACGATTTCAGAGTGTACAATTATTAGAGATTAAACTTTCATTCCTATATAAGTTCCTTCCTACCTTTTCTGTGTTATAAACTGGAAACCTAATTTTCATTCGATAATTTGGTTTTCAATTTGTTATTATGATTTTCAATTTGATAACATGGTTTTCGATTCGTAAACCCTGGGTTTTCAAAGTCTAACGCTGATTGGTCAAACGGTTTATTACGTGACACGCTGTAAGGGTATAATTTCATTGGTTATCGGGCCGTACTGCATCCATCTTCATTTTATCCAGCCAATTTCTACGTTCCCACTTCGAACTTCCCTTGATATGTCTGGCCCCTTCAATGTCCAGAGAACTTATAAATAGACACGAGACGTCATCACTGACCTCGGAATCATTTGAATTTCGAAATGTGTCATAGAAGAGGGTTATTGATTGGTTGACCTATATATTGGGTCATACAAGCACCATATTAGGAGGAATGACGCCGCTACTTGAGGATGATGTCACTATACACGCAATCGGTGTGTAAGTGATTGGTTCGTCTTTCGTTCGTAGGTGAAATTTACACCTCGGATTTTGAACACCGAATGGTGTCAGATAAATCAAGGCAGGTTCGCAGTGGGAACGTAGAAATTGGCTTGATAAAATGAAGATGTACTGCATCACATTACAAGAGAAAAGGCGCGTAGAAAGTGACGGGAGTAGTATATAGGGGACGGAAACCCGCGTATTGACCTTTGACCTCAGAAATTTGCATATCACGTGGCAGAGGTCAAAGGTCAATGAGTGCACTTGAGTTGACCTGTATCCTTTCATCTTGTCTTTGACCTTGGATCATGTTTAGACATGTTAGGGTTTTTCCCATCACGTGCGGTATGACGTCACTTCCGGTCTGGGTGAATGGGGCGTGACCTGTGAACCTGATAGGACATGTACTGACCTGTCTGTGGGATTTTTCCCTACAATGTTGTTCACCTTCGTGTTTTTTCGGTGAGGTGCGAAGGGTACGTCCGTGTCTTTTCGGTGAGATGGGAACATGATAGGCCATGTACTGTCTGTGGGGTTTTTCCCGCCAGAATTTCGCTGTCGTCTGCTTGGGGTTGTCACGTGCCGTACACCTGGCTACCCGGATTGCAACATTGTTGCACAAGGATTGCCCTATATCCGGGTCCTTTAGCAATACCATTGATGGGATGCGTTTACTGACTTGTATTTGGGGTTTTTCCATCACGGGGAGATCAGGTGATAGTTCAAGGTCATATTGAATGATAGGTGTACTGACCTGTTCATCCGTGGTTTACATCTGGGGACTTATATCCGGGTCCTTTAGCTCTGAGTTTACACGGGAACAGTCGGGTAGTTACGGAGGAAGACACGGAGGTGACCGAAGATGTCACGGAGGTGCCCGAAGAGACACGGAGGTTACCGAAGATGTCACGGAGGTCACCGAAGAGACACGGAGGTGGCCGAAGATGTCACGGAGGTTACCGAAGAGACACGGAGGTGCCCGAAGAGTCACGGAGGTTATCGAAGATGTCACGGAGGTCACCGAAGACACACGGAGAGGTGTATGACGTCACTACCGGTCTGCGTGAATCGGGTGTGACCTGGGTATGACTGTATGGGATGTACTGACTTGGTTCTGGGTTTTTTCCATCATGCGGCGGTCACGTGATTAGGAGTGCATGTACGGACTTGTATGCCATCCATTCATTTGAGTCGAGGACTTGGGGTCCCTACGAAAGGATTTTGCAAGTCATGGGTGGGTGTATGTAAAATGAGGATTTGTCTCGAAAATAATAAGCGGAACACGGACTTTACCTCTAAAATAGGGGAAAACCCCTATCATCTCTATTCCAAAGGGCTAATATCGGTCCCTGGCTTATCGGGTTCTGCCTGGAGTGGGTGTGTGTAAAATTAGGATTTGTCCTGAAAATATAAAAAGCGGAACACGGACTTTACCGCTAAAATAGGGAAAAAATCCTATCAACCAAATGATATAGGGTGGGGGAGTGGGTGTATGTAAATTTAGGATTTGTCCCGAAAATATAAAAAACGAAACACGGGCTTTACCCTACAATAGGGGAAAACTCCTATCAACCCTATCTCAAAGGGCTAATATCGGGCCCTGGCTTATCGGGGCCTGCTGAGAGAGGTAGGGTGGGGGAGTGGGTGCATGTAAATTTAGGATTTGTCCCGAAAATATAAAAAGCGGAACACGGACTTTACCCCTACAATAGAGGAAAACCCCTATCAACCTTGTCCAAAAGGGCTAATATCGGTCCCCGGGGCTTATCGGGGTCTGCTTATCAAGTCATGGGTGGGTGCATGTAAAATGAGGATTTGTCCCGAAAATATAAAAAGCGGAACACAGACTTTACGCCTACAATAGAGGAAACCCCATATCAACCTTGTCCAAAAGGGCTAATATCGATCCCCGGGCCTATCGAAGTGTGGGTGCATGGGTGGGTGCATGTAAAATGAGGATTTGTCCCCGAAAATATAAAAAGCGGAACACGGACTTTACCCTACAATAGGGGAAAACTCCTATCAACCCTATCTATATATATATCCACCTTCACTGGATTTGAAGGAAACTACAGATAGCCCTACAGGCACATCTTATTTAGATCTCTATCTCTATAAAAATGAAGCGGGCATTCTCTCTCGTCGACTTTATGACAAAAGAGATGATTACAATTTCGATATCGTAAACTATCCCTTTCTGGACAGTAATATTCCAGTGGGACCTGCATATGGCGTATACATATCTCGCTTAGTAGCATTTGCTAGATCCCGTGTTAAATGTGACGATTTTAATCAGCGTCACAAAACATTGGTGCAGAAACTTAAAAAACAGGGCTATTCCACCAAGCGCCTACACTCAAAGTTTCTCAAATTTGGCGATACATATCGCATGCCGATAGCAAAATACGAACGTAGCGTGCAAGATCTATGGCGCTACGTTTCGTAACTTGTGTCTAATTCCGCTTAACCCGGGGCTAGGGGCCGTATGAACCCATGTACTTCAAGATCCTCATGGTACTCATATGAACAGTCGCAATCAAAGCGTGACTGAGATACATCTTTTTTTTTTTTTTTAGATGACGACTTTATAACGAATATTATGGATTAAGAATACTGATCAGCGATACGGATTTGATATTTTTGGAACATCATGATGTCTTGCCGGCATCATTGAAAACTGTTGACCGCTTCTCTCTTGCAGGAAACAAGCCTATGTTTATGTATACTATGATTGTCTTTTTGAATTTGGTGCTAATACTGTTATGTGAAAAATGGAATAGGTCTTTGGATTATGGACGCGGATATTCTCTAATGGACGACGGCTGGATTATGAATGACGGACTAGACGCTTGTAATTTACTCTACAATAGGGGAACACTCCTATAAACCCTTTCCCAAAGGGCGAATATCGGTCCCTGGCTTATCGGGGTCTGCCTATCAAGTCATGGGTGGGTGCATGTAAAATGCGGATTTGTCCCCGAAGATATAAAAAGCGGAACACGGACTAAACCTCTACAATAGGGGCTTGTATTATACAATATACGGGAAAATGACTGTATGGGGTATGGGGGGTGGTAATTTTTGTTTGTGAGTGGGATCCGATTGGACTAATGTATGGTCCGTTTTCATCATTTTGTGCTGGCCGTAGTATAGAAAGCAGGCATTCTGGGGACTCGTGAAGGTTTGTTGAGTGATTGAGGGCCCATACCTGGTCAAATGGACCGTGTGGGGTATCAGTTTTACATCCGGGTCCTCATCTTACATTTAGGAGTAGTATAGAAAGCAACAATTTTGGGGTCCCGAGCTCCGAGCTCCGAGCTCCTGCCTGCCTCATCCCCGAGCTCCGAGCTCCGAGCTCCCGACTACTCCATCCCCGAGCTCCGAGCTCCCGTCGTTACGCCTTAACGCCCTAGCATAACGCCTTGACGCCATGATATACACAGATGAAAGAAAAACAACAACAACAAGGATGAGAGATGAGAGAACAACAACAACATTTTTTTTTTCATATGGTTTATTCTCCCCTCCAGCACATCATACCCACGCTGAGGGAGCCGCGTTGGGTATGTTTACAATTCAAGAAGACTCTTGTCCATCAGAGGCCGCCATTTGGCGCTGTATCTGTCATATTCGTTCTTGCCCGTTACTGCGTTAGATGTATTCTCGGCTGCTCTTGTCCAATCAGAAGTCGCCGTTTCAGAAACTTTCATCTTTGCTCGGTGTGACCTAATCGTGGTCGGGCAGGCCTGGATATTGTTCGGGCAGCATGTCCTGAAAGAGTTGTTTGCGCATCCTGATCGCATTTTCCAGGGCCTCAGTGGGTGGTAGCCCCATATCCTCTTCCAAGTGACGCTTGGTCTTCATAATGGACCTGTGCATGGGGTCGCCTTTCATTTCAAGCGGTAGTAAGGTATACTGTTCATAGATCGTCAAGGCTGTTTTCCTGATGCAGGGGCGCATTTGGGTGTACGCCTGTTGTAAGTTATCCTGTCCGGCGTTCTCGATCGCTGCAGCATGAGTATTGATAGCTGCTGTCACAATACGATCCCAGAAGGAAGGTTCCGTACGGGCTATAGGGTACAGGGTGCACCAGGTATGTGTGTGTGCGCCTGCGTACGATGACGTCACTTCCGAGCAGCGCAGGGTCAAAGATCACTTCCGGTCACCTGGTCAAAGGTCACTTCCGGTCACGTGACCGAAAGTGCACTCAGAGTTCAAAGGTTAATCGGCCTCCAGAAGCCCTTTATCGCTCGTTAAGGCGCTGAGACGGGCGTTAAGGCGTCAAGATAGGGCGTTAAGGTATTGAGACGGGCGTTAAGGCGTAACGACGGGTGTTGACGGGCGTTGAGAGGGGCGTTAAGGCGCAACGACGGGCGTTGACGGGCGTCACTGTATTTCGATGTATTGGTGGCAATTCCATGAAAATCAGGGCTTCTGAGCTTGTTCACCAGGGCGTTGAAGCGTTAAGCTAAGCGTTGACGGGCGTTACTGTCTATCAAAGCAAGTGTATTGCCAAAACACGCACAGTCGACGTTCAACCATCAATATGGCTTATACTTGCTCTGAGTGCCAACGCACGTTCACCAGACGTTACGATATGATGCGACACGAGAAAAATATACATGGGATTGAAGACTCCGAGGCACAAGAAGCCGATACAGAAATTGATGAGAATCTATCTACTGATAAGGAGAGCTTGACCTCAGATAGTCAGCCTACATCCCAGGAAAGTGAGATTGCTGAGAGTGTATATACTGATACGGAGAGCTTGACCTCAGATAGTCAGCCTACATACCAGGAAAGTGAGGCAGAACCTTCCTTCTGGGATCGTATTGTGACAGCAGCTATCAATACTCATGCTGCAGCGATCGAGAACGCCGGACAGGATAACTTACAACAGGCGTACACCCAAATGCGCCCCTGCATCAGGAAAACAGCCATGACGATCTATGAACAGTATACCTTACTACCGCTTGAAATGAAAGGCTATCCCACGCACAGGTCCATTATGAAGACCAAGCGTCACTTGGAAGAGGATATGGGGCTACCACCCACTGAGACCCTGGAAAATGCGATCAGGATGCGCAAACAACTCTTTCAGGACATGCTGCCCGAACAATATTCAGGCCTGCCCGAACACGATTAGGTCACACCGAGCAAAGATGAAAGTTTCTGAAACGGCGACTTCTGATTGGACAAGAGCAGCCGAGAATACATCTAACGCAGTAACGGGCAAGAACGAATATGACAGATACAGCGCCAAATGGCGGCCTCTGATTGGACAAGAATCTTCTTGAATTGTAAACATACGCAACGCGGCTCCCCCAGCGTGGGTATGATGTACTGGAGGGGAGAATAAACCATATAAAAAAAACATGTTGTTGTTGTTCTCTCATCTCTCATCCTTGTTGTTGTTGTTTTTCTTTCATCTGTGTATATCATGGCGTCAAGGCGTTATGCTAGGGCGTTAAGGCGTAACGACGGGCGTTAAGGTGTAACGACGGGCGTTAAGCCGTAACGACGGGCGTTAAGGCGTAACGACGGGAGCTCGGAGCTCGGGGATGAGGCAGGCAGGAGCTCGGAGCTCGGAGCTCGGGGCCCCAAAATTGTTGCTTTCTATACTACTCCTGAATGTAAGATGAGGACCCGGATGTAAAACTGATACCCCACACGGTCCATTTGACCAGGTATGGGCCCTCAATCACTCAACAAACCTCCACGAATCCCCAGAATGCCTGCTTTCTATACTACGGCCAGCGCAAAATGATGAAAACGGACCATACATTAGTCCAGTCGGATCCCACTCACAAACAAAAATTACCACCCCCCATACCCCATACAGTCATTGAAAAATGGAACTTGTTGCTCCCTCGCTTACGCTCAGCATTAAGAGGATAGAACAAGGACTGGTTCGCTCGGTGTCAGTATAATGTGACTGAGTGGGGTGTCATGTCTGCCTACGGCATGATATTTCAGTGGGACAGCATTATAAAATGGCAGCATTAGATCTGCTCTGTTACAAGTAGGTGCCCCTGTCCCTCCCCCTCCCATCCCTTCCCTTCCCCGTCGTGATATAGCTGAAAAAATGTTGAAAGCGACGTTAAACCCTATTCACTCACTCACTCACTACAGTCATTTTCTCGTATATTGTATAATACAAGCCCCTATTGTAGAGGTAAAGTCCGTGTTCCGCTTTTTATATTTTCGGGGACAAATCCGCATTTTACATGCACCCACCCATGACTTGATAGGCAGACCCCGATAAGCCAGGGACCGATATTCGCCCTTTGGGACAGGGTTTATAGGAGTGTTCCCCTATTGTAGGGGTAAAGTCCGTGTTCCGCTTTTTATATTTTCGGGGACAAATCCTCATTTTACATGCACCCACCCATGCACCCACACTTCGATAGGCCCGGGACCGATATTAGCCTTTTTGGACAAGGTTGATATGGGGTTTCCTGTATTGTAGTGGTAAAGTCCGTGTTCCGCTTTTTATATTTTCGGGACAAATCCTCATTTTACATGCACCCACCCATGACTTGATAGGCAGACCCCGATAAGCCCGAGGACCGATGTTAGCACTTTTGGACAAGGTTGATAGGGGCTGTCCTCTATTGTAGGGGTAAAGTCCGTGTTCCGCTTTTTATATTTTCCGGACAAATCCTAAATTTACATGCACCCACTCCCCCACCCTACCTCTCTCAGCAGGCCCCGATAAGCCAGGGCCCGATATTAGCCCTTTGAGATAGGGTTGATAGCAGTTTTCCCCTATTGTAGGGTAAAGTCCGTGTTCCGCTTTTTATATTTTCGGGACAAATCTTAAATTTACATAGGAATTTTTCCCTATTTTAGCGGTAAAGTCCGTGTTCCGCTTTTTATATTTTCGGTAAAAAATCCTAATTTACATACACCCACTCCAGGCAGAACCCGATTAGCCAGGGACCGATATTAGCCCTTTGGGATAGAGTTGATAGGGGTTTTCCCCTATTTTAGAGGTAAAGTCCGTGTTCCGCTTTTTATATTTTCGAGACAAATCCTCATTTCACATACACCCACCCATGACTTGCAAAATCCTTCCGTAGGGACCCCAAGTCCCCGACTCAAACGAATGGACGGGATACAAGTCCGTACATGCACTCCTAATCACGTGACCGCCGCATGATGGAAAAAACCCAGAACCAAGTCAGTACATCCCATACAGTCATACCCAGGTCACGCCCGATTCACGCAGACCGGAAGTGACGTCATACACCTCTCTGTGCCTCTTCGGTGACCTCCGTGACATCTTCGGTAACCTCCGTGACTCTTCGGGCACCTCCGTGTCTCTTCGGTAACCTCCGTGACATCTTCGGTCACCTCCGTGTCTTCCTCCGTAACTAGCCGACTGTTCCCGTGTAAACTCGGAACACACAGCTAAAGGACCCGGATATAAGTCCCCGGATGTAAACCACGGATGAACAGGTCAGTACACCTATCATTCAATATGACCTTGAACTATCACCTGATCTCCCCGTGATGGAAAAACCCCTAATACAAGTCAGTACACGCATCCCATCAATGGTATTGCTAAAGGACCCGGATATAGGGCAATCCTTGTGCAACAATGTTGCAATTCGGGGAGCCAGGGTTCGGCACGTGACAACCCCAAGCAGACGACAGCGGAATTCTGGCGGGAAAAACCCCACAGACAGTACATGGCCTATCATGTTCCCATCTCACCGAAAAGACACGGACGTACCCTTCGCACCTCACCGAAAAAACACGAAGGTGAACGACATTGTAGGGAAAAATCCCACAGACTGGTCAGTACATGTCCTATCAGGTTCACAGGTCACGCCCCATTCACCCAGACCGGAAGTGACGTCATACCGCACGTGATGGGAAAAACCCTAACATGTCTAAACATGATCCAAGGTCAAAGACAAGATGAAAGGATACAGGTCAACTCAAGTGCACTCATTGACCTTTGACCTCTGTCACGTGATATGCAAATTTCTGAGGTCAAAGGTGAATACGCGGGTTTCCGTCCCCTATATACTACTGACGGGTCATAAATCGCGCTTCAGAAAGTCAGAGATTGCAGTTTGAGCTAAAAGTTGGTAATCCGTTCGAGTGAGTGCGTGAGTGAATGAGTGAATATTATTTAACGTCGCTTTCAACACTATTTCAGTCATGTCACGACGTTTGGTTCCTATTCCTTTTCACACCCGGGAACTCCACAAATACCCCAGTTGGTCGCCTCTTACGACATGCTCTCTGAACAGCTGAGGCCTATTCTTACCATGACATTGGGTGTGCACAACGACACCTCAGGCCAATTCTTGTTTTCCGCCGTAAACCTTAGTGTTTCTAATTGTTGGACACTTGGCTCACCCAGAGTATAATATCGAGAGAAAACATAGTTTTCGAATTCAAATTATGATAATCAAAATAAATTTAGAAACCGAGTTATCGGTCGAAAACTCGGGGTTTACGATTCGCAAACCCACGGTTGTAAACCCTGGGTTTTCGATTCGAAAATAGATATTGCGAAATTAATGGACATTAGGCATTCCATACGCGTGTACCGTATGCATACGCTCTCGTTGTCTCTCCATTGTTCTTCAATGACTCTACCAAATCTCAACCCTCTACTAGTCTCACCACGAGACGTTGTTTCTCTCGTATTAAGCCACTGTAATGAATGAAAATATATTAAAAAATACTGATAATACACTGTTGGAAACTAATCTCTGTAAACCACAATGCAGCTCCGGCTCTGAGTTAATCAGCCTCGTGCAGATTATTGAGAGAACAAAGAAGAGTCTGTCTGTCTTCAGCTGATCATCTACTGGTCCATATATTTTCACTTCGCCCTGTCTTATAACATAGAAGAATAATTTGAACGGGTGATAGCGGGCATATTATCATGTAATATTTGCCAAATTATACCGTACTCTAAGCATAATGACACTTCCTTTGCATATTGGGAAAATATAGTACACAAGTATAACATTATGTCGGTTATCACTGATTCAAAATAATCTCCCAGGTTGGGGCAAAGTGAAAATATACGAACCAGTAGTTGATCAGGTGCAGTAACCGGTTCTTGCATATTGTGCAAAAGATGGATTATAGAGTTCAGTTCTAGTTGCGTCTCCGGAAGTTATTACCACCCCAATTTTGAAATGACAGACTGTTCCAATAATAACGACATATATTCGCCGAGAATGAGTATCTCTAACAACCTAGCCTGTAACAACCTAGCCTGTGGGTTCATCTCGGTTGTAAAATTCTCATATCAGACGTGTCAGCATTTGCAGAACTGTCAAACTCCAAGCAGGATTAATGACCCCATATGTCTGTTCTATTAATTACTGCTAGATACCAATTATTCATATAGCCTGCAACCAGAACATCATTTCACAAACGTACATTAACAGGGCCAATCTTCTTTATCAGATATGCTCGAAATAATTGTATTTGATTCCATCCTGCTATAGATGAGTATGGCGATTATAAATAAGTAAACAAATCCGTTGGCTCCTTAACAAAGTGAACGTCATTTCGATAACTAATTATGGCTCGCTTAGGCCTATAGCCCCGTACCGCAGTTTGCAAAACATGCTTAATATGGCTGCGGGATATTAGGCCCAATAGTTCCAATCTATCTACCTAGTATAATCCGTGGCGTGTCCGACTCCTCCTCCTGCTCCTACTCCTCCTGCTCCTACTCCGCTTTACTCACTGCACAGCGGGTCGCATAGGTGTGGCGCGGGATAGGGTGGGGCGAGAGACCTGGGGTGTTCACTATCCGAGATTCCATGGGCCAGGCTTACACCCTACAGTAGAATGGGTCGACTGCGCATGCGCGATGAGTAGTGCGCGACGAGTAGTATAGAAAGGGCACGCGATCTCCCTATCCCTATAGGTGTGGCGCGGAATAGGGTGGGGCGAGAGACCTGGTGTTTTCGCTACCTGAGATTCCATGGGCCAGGCTTGAACCCTACAGTAGAATGGGTCGACTGCGCATGCGCGATGAGTAATGCGCGATGAGTAGTATAGAAAGGGTACGCGATCTCCCTATCCCTATAAACTAACCCATGGGGGCGAATGAGCCGTGGGGGTGAATGAGCACTCGTAGGAATAATTCAGGAACACTTCAGGAAATCTCGTCAGTTTAGGCCGCTTCCTGCGCAGTCATTTGTCAGTATAGCCCTGTGCGGGGAGTGTCAAAAGACGTTTTCGCGCCCAAGATTGCTGACAAGTAATTGCCTAGAATTGCATTTTCAAATATATTTTTCCAATTACAAGCGTCTGGTCCGTCATTCATAATTCAGCCGTCGTCCATTAGAGAATATCTGCGTCCATAATCCAAAGACCTATTCCATATTCCATATAACAGTATTAGCACCAAATTCAAAAAGACAATCATAGTATACATAAATATAGGCTTGTTTCCTGCAAGAGAGAAGCGGTCAACAGTTTTCAATCATGCCGGCAAGACAATCTCTGTACAACAGAGATTGTAAATTGTAATTGGCGTTGAACCAAAATAATAATTGGTATAATTTCCGCAATCTGTCTAATACAAGTAAACTTCTACCAATACGAGCAGGAGTGAGAGGAGAGTTGTAAACCGGTTCCGTAATACAAATCAACGTGCAAGGAGTGAGTAAACACGATCAATCAAAAATCATGTATACGACCGTCATATTTAATCACGTGATTTGTAAAGAATCGTCGTACATAAACGCTCACGTGAGCGTACATTTGCGTACACTTCGCCATCCATAAGATGGCTTGCGAATCGTGTGTCGCGATATCCGATTACTTTACCGAATACTGTTCGGTCTTCATCCGGCGGAGAATAGACTCGAGAAATCTGATAAATTACAGGCTTTTCATACTACTTCTGAAACATATATTGTCTGACCTTACAAAAGATAGAGATATGAATTACTTCTGTATCATCCAAGAGGTGCTGAAGATCTGTAATTTTGAACAAATAGGGCAGCACATGACTCGAAAATGGCGGGTTACGTTTGGGTGACGTCGGTAAAGTTTAGCTTATTGGCTGACGACATCACGTGGTGGTGATTTTAGGGAATTCCCTCATATAGTTGCTCAAAGTAGGCTGAAAATCAGTCTTACCGCGTATAGATGACCCAAATGGTTACAGGCTGGTGAGCGTAAACAATGGCCGAGCATGTTTGATCAAGTGACAGTTTAAAATACATTGAGAGAACACATGACTCATACAATGATCATCATTCTATGTCAATAACCATAACAGTGCAGTCGTGAACTGTACAACTACAATAAGCAACTATATTAAGTAAACAATACAGGGAAAATAAAGTATAATAAAAATACCGGTACATTTTGTGTTCGGGAAATCCACGCCGATCGTCAGAGGTAGCAGTTCGCCGCTCCACAATGGGGGCTAGCTTCCATTAAGTTAACATGGAGAATTACGAAAAAATCTCCGTAAATATCAAACTTAATATTCCTGATCGCTGTTTATCAAGTATTTGGTGACGATATTCATTTCACAAAACATACCAAAGTTTAAGAAATTTTCGGCGAACAGAAACGAATATATTCACCAAAACGAACTTTCGGCAATGTTAAAACATACAAATCTTGCTCCCAGTCAGTCAGCGGAGGGAGGGAAAGTTGAACAGTCATTCTGTTGTTCTCTCTCAGAGTGGACTGCACCAATTGGTCAACACATCATTTTGTCATTCATATTTACAGATCATCACTGTCCGACTCGTGTTTCCCACCTCTCAGTTTCTGTAATAAGCGGTTTCTGTAATTTCTCTCTTTGATACTCAGTTTGGCAGCTCCCTCATAGTTAAAGTTGTATATACTTTGAATATGATTGTATTTAAAATTTTCCTATGACCATAATCATTTGGAGCTATCAACAATTCGTGATTTGTACACAAATCTGCGTCGATAGCACCGGCAGGTGAGTAGTATATAAAGGCTATCTTCACCCTTATTGACCTACTTCCGACATGGGGCGAAGCTCACGTGACGATCACGTGATCAAGAGGTCAAGATCACGTGATCGAGAGGTCAATGTCACTATAGTTCCGCACGTGACCGGAAATTACCTTTGGGGGTATGTATTCCTCCGCGGTGATGTGGTCTGGCGGTCGCAGGAAAAAACCTTCGCGGACAGAAAGTAGTCTGGCGGTGCTGCGGTCGCGGGAACAAGCCTCCGCGAAGAGAAAATAGTCCCGAGACTTCAAATACGCGCGGGAGAATTTCAGGCAATGTCCGGTCATCTCCGGCAATGTCCGGCACTCTCCGGTACAATATATAGCCTTTATATGCCCTTCCGAAGCATCAATGGAATGCACAGGGTCCCCGGCAGTATCGCCATCTATTTGCCCATGTTAAATGATCAGTGGGGAACCCTGACTGTCTCCATACAGGTTTCCCCAAAAACCGTATTGGTACGAAAAAAATACCTCAAACCGTGGGAAGGAAGACTTATAGTAATAAACATAACCTATATGTGTTGGACCATGTTATTATGACCAGTCTAGCATCAGTGCGACCCCAGGGTCGAGCGTTTATTGTCTAGTATATAATAAACATACAAAATGGCGGCTACGCTTGCTGTGGCGATTCCCTTTCGACATCACGACATCGATCGTGCTGCCCTCTAGAGGCAAGGAAGACAACTCTGACTTGGCGAACCCTCTTTATGGCAAATTCCTGGTCATCTCCCCTGATTCGCACAATTACATCTATACGGGGAATGCCTGTATGGGATATACGAGTGGTCTTCTTCTTTTTTTTGATTTTACTATGGGTTGTGGGATCTTGTTTTTCACGTCTCACAACGTAGAACACGATGGAAGGGGTCTAGAAGCTAAGCGGTGAAAGTTTGTGAAAAGTTCACGGAGGTCTGGATAGGCCCATAGTGGCTCAGTGGACACAATGTGATTCCCACTGGGAAATTTACTCCTGGACATTGCGGTATCGGTTGTGGGATCTTGTTTTTCACGTCTCACCGCGTAGAACACGATGGACAGGGTCTCGAAGTTAAGCGAAGAATTTGTTTTGAAAAAGTCACCTTACGCATGCGCAGTGGGTAAATAGCGCTGGGTGGACGTTTTGGGATCTAGGTGAGCCCCTAATGGGCTGATTGTGTCGTATGAGGTTTTATTTTGAAGCTCTCGTGGAGGAGCATCCGACTGCACTAATGTGTCGTCCGTTTTCATTATTCTTCGCATGCGCAGTCTGGCCGTAGTATAGAAAGCAGGCATTTTGGGGGGTCTTTTGGGGTAGAGATGGACCATCCGTGGTCCAAATGGGCCTTGAGGGGTATCAGTGCGAATCTCTCGTGGAGTAGAGCCAGACTGGTGTGTTTTTATTGCAAGTCGCGTCAATCTGCGCATGCGCAGTTGGGTGTACTAAGTAGAGTGGTCATTTTGGAGGTGCGTGGGGTGTGTTTGGGGTATAGAAGGGGCCATCCTTGGTCCGAATGCGTCGTGTCGGGTGTCAAGGTGGAGCTCTCGGGGTGCAGGCCCCGATTTGAGGTTTGTCCATGTCATCTGTGACGTCATCAGTACGAGTAGTAGCGAAAGTGGGCATTTTGGGAGAGTGAAGGAAGGTATTTGGGGTAGAGAGGGACCATCCTTGGTTCGAATACGTCGTGTGGGGTGTCAAAGGGTACAGGCACCACCACCACTACCACCGGGCGTTGACGCCCGTTAACGCTCGGTGGTGGTGGTATCTCCCGTTGGGCGGAGCTCTTGGATCGGAGCTCATGGAGCTCGGAGCTCTTGGAGTCTGAGCTTAGAGTTCTTGGAGTGTACGTCATCGTACGCATGCGCACGTACCTGTGGGGCATCCTGTATCCTATAGCCCGAAGGGTATAGATTACACCAGGATGCGGGTGCACCACGGGTACGTGCGCATGCGTACGATGACGTACACTCCAAGAACTCCAAGCTCAGACTCCAAGAGCTCCGAGCTCCAAGAGCTCCGATCCCAGATCTCCGCCCAACGGGAGATACCACCACCACCGGGCGTTAACGGGCGTCAACGCCCGGTGGTGGTGGCGTTGGTGGTGCCTGTACGCTGTACCCTTTGACACCCCACACGACGCATTCGGACCAAGGATGGACCCTCTCTACCCTAAATACCTTCCTTCACTCCTCCAAAATTCCCACTTTCGCTACTACTCGTAGTGATGACGTCACCAATGACGTCACAGATAACATGGACAAACCTCAAATCGGGTCCACTACACACACGGCTGAATCTGGACCAAGAATGAGGTCCTCTCACCCCAACACACTTTACCACAAAAATGACCGCTTCACCCAACTGCGCATGCTGCAGAAAAGCTGTGACTCTACCCCACGAGAGCTTCACACTGATCATGGTCCATTTGAACCAGGGATGGTCCATCTCTACCCCAAAGAACCCCCAAAATGCCTGCTTTCTCTACTCAGGCTAGACTGCGTATGCGCAGAATAATGAAAACGGACGTTACATTGGGAGTGCAGTGGGATGCTCCTCCACGAGAGCTTCAAAGTAAGACCTCGTACGACCCAATCGGCCCACTAGGGGCTCACCTAGACCCCAAAACGTCCACCCAGCGCTATTTACCCACTGCGCATGCGTACAGTGACTTTTTCAACAAATTTCACCGCTTAGCTTCTAGACCCCTTCCATCGTGTTCTACGTGGTGAGACGTGAAAAACAAGATCCCATAACCCATAGTAAAATCCACAAAAAAATGACCACCCGTACCCCATGCAGGCATTTCCCGTATAGATGCAAATGTGCGAATCCGGGGAGATGACCCGGAATTTGCCATACAGAGGGTTCGCCAAGTCAGAGTTTTCTTCCTTGCATCTAGAGGGCAGCACGATCGATGTCGTGATGTCGAAAGGGAATCTCCACAGCAAGCGGAACCGCCACTTTTTATGTTTATTTTTTGCGGAGATATACGAGACAATAAACTCTCGACCCTGGAGTCGCCCTGATGCTAGACTGGTCATAATAACATGGTCCAACACCTATAGGTTATGTTTATTACTATAAGTCTTCCTTCCCATGGTTTGAGGTATTTTTTTCGTGCCAATACGGTTTTGGGGAAACCTGTATGGAGACACTGGTCATTTAACATGGGCAAATAGATGGCGATATTGTCGGGGACACTGTGTATTCCATTGATGCTTAGGAAGGGCAGATAAAGGCTATATATTGTCCCGGAGAGGGCCGGACATTGCCGGAGATGGCCGGAGATTCCCGGAGATGACTGGAGATTCCCGGAGATTGCCGGACATTCTCCCCCGCGTTTTTGAAGTCTCGGGACTACTGTCTCTTCGCGGAGGCTTGTTCCCGCGACCGCAGCACCGCCGGACTACTTTCTTTCCGCGGAGGTTTTTTTCCCGCGACCGCCAGATCACATCACCGCGGAGGAATACATACCCCCAAAGGACATTTCCGGTCACGTACCGGAACTATAGTGAACTTGACCTCTCGATCACGTGATCTTGACCTCTTGATCACGTGATCGTCACGTGAGCCCCGCATGCTCCGCAGCGCCCCCTGTCGGAAGTAGGTCAATAAGGGTGAAGATAGCCTTTATATACTACTCAGGTGCATTAAGGCAGCAGTTGGTTCACCCACTCTCTCCCAATCTCTTTGAAGGGAACCTAAATGGAAAATTCAAACTTCTGGGAGAGAGATATGTTGTTGCCATATTTGTTTTCTGAAAATTTAAAAATTTATTTCATTAAAATATTCCTACTGGCTGCTCAGATATTGTACTTCGAAGAATTTTGCATCTGGTACAAATTTGGTATGCAAATGAGCTTAGTGAACTAGAGTCGTAGAGATAATGAGATAGACACATAATGGTATATTTTCTTTTCTAACATATAGTGTCTGATTCTTTTGCATTTCATTAACATTGTGTTTACAGCTTATTGGATATCACTTTTATTTCTTGAGTTACCAATAATTTCAGAAAATTAGCAACCGGTAACCAAGTGCTTTATCTCGGGAAGTTAAATTGTTAAAGTGATTTTTGTAATGAATATAAATAGCATAGACCGTTGTTACTGAATATGCAGTAATTAGGATTCCATAACTTGCAAAAACTTCGAAACAATTTGCAAGTGATTAAGCCTCTCGATCTGTGAATATACCTGCATAAAGTTAGTTCATTATAATGAGTCCAGTTGATGACTTCACAAAATATCATTTGCATACATTCCCTGAGTATCAGATTTATACTTCAAACCCTAGACCCTAGACCATGTTGGTTCCCCTTTTAAAGGGGAGGGGTTTTTTATATTGATAACTGGTGTAAATATGATAAATTTTCATCAAATTAGCTTACTATGCCAACAAAGGACCAAATTTATGATAATTTTTTTCAACTTCAGGTAGACAATTTTTCAGTTATCATTGATTGAAAATATATCCTGGGTTAAATAGATAAGAAAGAGAGTGGATGAACAAACCGGGACCCCGCTGTCTCAATGCATCTGCCGGTCCTATCAGCGCAGCTTCAATGTTAAAAGACTAACTCGAATTTTGTGCAAGTCAAGGATTGATCACGAAATCATAACACTTTTGACGTAGTCTCTTTTCAATTGTTGAAATGTAGTCTGTCTTTGCCGTTTCTGCCGATACGTCTTCATATCTTCACTATATTCCTCCTTTATAGAATCGTTAAACATTTATCGCCAGTATATTCGATACATCTCTGAGTGAGAGTAGGTTGAATTATCTCTCTGAGTGAATGTTTTCTACACACGCTCATAATCACTCTCATCGTCTGAAGAGTATACTCTTTTACGTGGATAACTCTCAACATGATTCTTATTCGTGATCTATCCCAGAACAGGCTGAGACTCATCCGGTTTTAACTAAGTTGGGGCGGACCTGGCATATAGCCCGTCTTCACCTTGTACTACAAGTACAGCTTGATTGTCTCCTTTGGTTTACGACGGTTCGAAGTCACACATCAGGGTACATTTCGATTTGCCTTCAACTTTTGATATTTCTAAGTAATCGGTTTGAGATCGATAAATAAATGTCGATAAAGAGAAGAGATTGATTCTCCATACATTTTCATCGAGTCGTTGAAGATAAATATGACGACCTAATAATGAAATTTGATGATTGTCGATGAGATACTCGAAATTCAAGTAGATACCTGTTCAAGATTTGCTATTACCGAGAAGTTTTGTATTATGTAAATATAGCAGATACATTGTCGTGGTGTGACCCTTTGGTAAACATATCAGAAATCCTCGTGTCATAGTTGACATCTGCCATAAGATCGTATACAATTATCAGATTTCTTACATTAGGATCTATCAAGTCCTGCATTCATGGGTATACTCTTCACGAACCCTATATGAGGAGCTGCCAGACTCGTATACTCGAATATGGACTGTCATTTGCCATACAGTAGATGACCCTCTGCTGACGAAGCTTCACATAGTTACTTTGTCTATCCATGTGGACTTCCCACTCCCAGTGGATCCGACGACTTTCATCGTAAATGGATAGTGTAATAGTTTTAGATCCAGATCCCGTTCCAATCTGCTTGGAAATACTATTTTCTAACACTATACTTGAAGCTAGATCCTTGGTTAAATATGACGATTTCAATCAAGGTCACAAAACATTATTGCAAAAATATGAGAAACGGTTGAAGTTGAAAAATGAAAAATCAAATATGATATGAATATCTCGATTAGCATCAACTGTCCATTTTGTTGAACTCCCTAAAAAATTGAGAGCAAGCTTGACATGTTTTTTAACAATAACTCTTCAAAGTGGTAGGTTTGTATAAAATTGACAGTTTTGCGTTGGAAACCTCTCTGTAAACGTATGAAGATAAACTATAACCACAAAAATATTCACAGACAATAACGCTCTTTTGGATCGGTTGCCGTCCAGTAAACCACGGTTTGGTTATCGTTTATCTTCACATAAAAAAGCAAAACTTTATTAAATATTGTTTTGTCATATGGTACTCAATTTCAAATACGATAATTGAAGCAATGTTACTTGTGTGAGTACGAGATCGCGCGTGCATGAAGAAATTTTGGATGCGCACTAGGGGCCAGGCGCCTTCCTACACCTCTACACACTAGCTCATAGGGATAAGTAGCGGCATGTTGACCTTGGAGATGAATGTGGACCATGTAGTGTATCCATGGACACAGTCATTGAACGTGATGTCATTTGTGACGTGATATGCAGTGGAGTAACTGTAGTTTCTGATAGGCGCATACCTACACCTCTATACACTAGCCCATCAGGACAACTAGCGGCATCTTGACCACGTAGTTTTTCCAGGAAACAATCACTGAACGTGATGTCATTTGTGACGTCATCTGTATTGGAGAAACCGCATTTTCGGATAGGCGCTATACACCGCTATACACTAGTCCATAAGGACAACTAGCGGCATGTAGAGATGCATGGGGACCATGGAGTGTATCCAGTAAAGCGGTCACGTGATTGTGAAGTCATATGTGACGTCATCAAGAGTAGAGAAATCGCAGATATGGTCGGGTGCGCACTTGGGACTAGGTGCCTACATACACCCCTATAGTTTAGCCCATAGGGACGACTAGTGACATCAGGCCTTGGGGTGGACCATGGAGCGTAGTCAGAGAAGAAGTCACGTGCCTGTGACGTCATCATTAGAACAAAATCCGCATTTTCGGATGTGCACACGGGACTAGGCTTCAACATACGCCCTGCAGATGGCTGAGTAGTAGCATGGTTGTATTGAAGCCCTTGTTGGTTACAGTGTCCCGACCGTCGTAGGTCATGTGATATGCACAGGCACACTCCGGGAGTAGTAGTGAAAGGGCATTTTCGGATTCGCAAGGTCGTTTGGGGAATATCTGAGCCATCCTTGTGTTTGGTATCCCGTTGAAACTCTCGTTGTGTACAGGGTCCTGGCCATCGTAGGTCCGGTGATACGCGCATGCACACTGGTGGAGTAGTTGAGAAAGGCTATTCTCGGCTACGCTTGACAGTTTTGGACGAGAGGTGGACCATGCGTGGTCCAATTATGGCGTCTTTGGCCTCTCAGCGCAGATCTCGTTGAGTAGAATTAGAGTGAGGTGGTGACATTGATCTGTGTTACGCACATACACAGATGGGGAGAACGGGCAATGTGAGGTGGACCATATGTAGCGTGATTTGGAATCAGAGGGAATAATTAAGGTTAATTATCGGGGACAGTGACCGTCGTGGCGCGGTAACGCCATCATCGCCCTTTTTAACATAACGTCACATCATTCGTCAATCTTATGAGCTAATGTTTGTATGTAGACGCCTAGTCCCGGGTATATAGGTGAGCATGTCCCGTGGGCGCTGACATACCTGCCGGTTTCCGTACTACTTCCTGAGTACGCATACGCACCATGACGTCCCAGTTAGACCATGCCCAATACACTGGGCATGATCCGCCATGCAGCTAACAAAGCGTGCTATAGAATCTCGTCATTGAACCCAGTATGAGCCACCTGGTCCCAATATACACCCAAGTTCACAGCCCCGATTTACGCACCCATTCCATCCGGACCTGCACTTTCTCTACCACTGATGACGTGACAGTTGACGCCATGTCTCTTCAAATTCTTCCCTGACTACACTTCATGGTCCCGATGCATATCCAAGGTCCATATACCCACCCCTATAGGTTAGTGGCACGGGTTCGAGCCCCCCTTACCAAAAAATCTTGTAAGATCTTGTAGGATTTGAAATTTTCTTACAAGATCTTGTAAGATCTTACAAGACAGTTTTTTTTTGTCCTACACGATCTTACAAGATCCTGAAGGACAAAGCTGGCTGTCCTACAAGATCTTGTAAGATCCTGCAGGACAGCTGTCCTACATGATCTTGTAAGAATAAGTTTGCCTGTAGGACAAAAAATCAGTTTGCTTTTGGAAAGTATTTTTACAAGACAGTTTTACAAAATATCCACAACATTGGATCTCCAGTTGAAGATATGGTTAGCACTTTCTCTTTTAAAAATGGCAGGCGTATTATCATGATATATACCAAAATTGCACTTCTCTCTACTGAATCAATCATATGGAGAACCTCATCTGTTTCACTCAAGTAAGAAAATTGTTCTTCAAAATTAAAAAAAATCTATCTGATAATAGTTTACCTTCAAACCTGATTGGGAAATTCTGTCAAAGTACTACATTTGTTTTTCAATATGTTATCTAAACGATGATACAAGTTATCAATATAACTATTTTGGTGTTTGGATACAGCGACAAAATGCGACGAATTCTTCAATGAATAACAACAACAACAACAACAACAACAGCTTGAATTGAAAAATACACAAACTTTACGTAAGACTTCCGAGATCATATTAGTGACATATGGGTTTTCATTCGAATAAAATAAAGATATCAATAATATCAATCTCTACATAGTGTTATCAAAATAGTATCATATTTGTGTAAGAAATCTTGTTGAATTTAGATTTTATAATAAAATTAATAAGTTTAATAAATAATTAATTAATAATCAGTCCAATCCAAAGATTTTATAATAAAATTGGACATAATGAAGAAAATAATTTTAGAAGAATACATCAGTTCTAACATGATTTTCAAGAAAAAAATGTCCATTAATGAATACTCTACCCTCTTCATTATCACCAATTATATACAGATAATATTATTCTATTTTCCTGGTAGTCTATTACATTAGCAATTGACTTGCTGGCATTAATTCAACAATTTGAGGAGAGTTATCTCCCCTGTACCGGTATATTTTAATTGGCCACTGGTGGCGCCACCATGCTGTCATATGAGAACAACAACAACAGCAGAAAAACATGCAGGATAGAGTGTAAAAAGAAAGTTGATTTGTTCATGTTAAGCTGGAACTATTGAGGTTTAAAGAACTGTATTGCAGATGGTGATGAGTGAAGCTACATGTAGTGATGGTAAGTAAGTTATAAATATAATTATAATGTTATAACTTAATTAGCAAAACAATTCTAATTTCTAGTTAAACTCAGAATGTTGTAATGTGGACCCTCTATGAGCTTTAACTATCAACAAGTTTCTCTTCATATACTTGGCATATTAAACAATTGATACTCTTCTCAGTAACTACTGCAGCACTTCACCTTATATTTGCAGTCAAAATTAATGACTCATTTAGCCTGGAATTCACAAAGAAATATCCATAACTCGATCTGTCTTAAAATTCCTTTCAGATCTACCCAGGTCATCAAGGCAGTGTGAAATGCCATTGTTGCATTGTCAGCTGGAAAAGCCCAGGCTTGGGGACCTCATGTGAAGATTGGCCATGCACCCCTGGAGGAAATCTCCCGGAGGGTGAGATATATAGGTTATATCACACCACTGCTTGTGTAGGCCCTATTTCCTGTTCATGTCAAACAGTAGGATTTAACTTGCTAGGAAGTTTGTTGTTTTGAAATGTTTATCGTTTCCTGCTTATATTTCCAGAAGATTTGAGAATATTTCCATACCAAAGTTCTGATGAAATCGCAAAGGAATATTTATTAAAATAAATTGATAACAAATACACTGTTGGCATAACCGATATTTGCTATGATAAAAATGTGACCAGGAAAAGCAGGATAAATTATGATTAGATTTCCTATCACCATAACCATGATAACAGGCTATATTTTAATTGTCTATTTATTGCACTATTCTTGACCAAGGCTAAGGATTGCTGCATAATTCAATTGTACATCTGTACCCACATCTTGAAAAATGAGAATATTTCATTCATTCATTTCATTTAAAACGTTTTAAACAATTTTTTTCTCCTCAGATGCAACCAATCGGACATGTTCGAGGCGCACATTTCATCGACTCGGAGCAGACATGTGATCATGGAAATCATGCAGCGTCTATTGTTGAATTACTTCTTCGCCAAAGAGGAAATAGCATCAGGCAATATTACATGACCAATACAACTGGATGATGAACATTGATAAAATCATATTAGTGTACATTCTCAATATTTTTTCCAATTGTGATTTGCGTTTTCATTTAGTGTTGATCCATAATTCTGGATTTTACTTCAAATCCATGAATACTGCTTAAGTATCATAATTTATATTGCTTTATAATACTCATAACATGCATTCAAGAATGTGTATTTTACATTAATAACAAATGACTTGAATGACTTTGGTGCTACTGGACCCAAATAATCTTTATTCAGTGAGCGGCACATGTTTGGTTTTTGCAGAGGGCACACCAATAACAATAACAGCACATTTCTATGATATTTCAATGCAAATCATCCTGGTTATCGTCACATTCACTAATATCAGCAATACGCCAGTTGAATGTAGTGTAATATTTTTAAGATTTCTCTAATCATACTTTTTCGCTAATGTCACAACAATTTTATACCATTCTACCCATTTAAATTATGAGGATAACCTCTGAATAGTTTCAGGATAACTTGATAACAATTTCTTTGCTAATTTGATGACTTTTCATTTTTTATAGATTACTGCCAGAAGAAGTTGCTCTGTACCAGCAAGGTGATTTTGGACGCGATGAAATCAAAATTGAATGGGGAGCTAAAAAGTTATAAAAGACACTTGATCTGTTGAGAAAAACATGGATGCCTTGGACTTTGGATGCTACGTGCATGTGCTGGTTGCTATTCCCTATAAATGTTTCTATTTTATACAATGAAATGTATGACATGACAACATAATAATCCCTTGTGTGCATAGCTGTATATACGTTTCTGTTTTGTGTGTATAGCTGTCTATACGTTTCTGTTTTATACAATAAAATGTATGAAATGAATGCATATAATTTGTTATGTTGACTATCTCATTCGACACAAAACGTTTCATCGTAAACCTGCAGTATATTGGACAACCATCCAGCATTATTCTATCTGCGTTAATTGACAGCCCTGTAGGACAACCCTGTAGGATCCTGAAGGACGGTCTTGTAAGATCCTGTAGGACAGTCTTGTAGGATCTTGTAAAATCCTGCAGGACAGTCTTGTAAGATCCTGTATGACAGTCTTGTAAGATCTTGTAGGATCCTGAAGGACGATCTTGTAAGATCCTGTAGGACAGTCTTGTAAGATCCTGAAGGACGATCCTGTAAGATCCTGTAGGACAGTCTTGTAGGATCTTGTAAGATCCTGTAGGACAGTCTTGTAGGATCTTGTAAGATCCTGTAGGACAGTCTTACAAGAAAAGTGCCAAAGTCTTACAAGACTGTCCTACAAGATCTTACAGGACACTTTCTTGTAAGATCTTACAAGAATTTTTGGTAAGGGGGCCAGCTGGTTCATGTGTGAAACTTTGTCAGTTACTTGCCGACAAGCGGTGGTTCTCTCTGGGTACTCCGGCTTCCTCCAACAACCAAACTGACTGTCACCATATGAGTGAAACAAACTTGAGTGTGGCATTAAGCCAAATCCCCTCTCCCCTATAGGCTAGTGTATAGGAGTAAATAGGTAGGCATGTCCGCAGTGCGCATCCGAACATGCGGTTTCTCCACTACTCCTCGACTACATATTCAGGTATCACCGGTCAACGCGAACAGCATCCAAGTCTTACTCTACCCCACGAGAGCTTCAACATGATACCATGCATGCTACATTTAGGTCAGGTATGGCCCACAGATCACCTAAAGATGCCCATATTCTACACTCCGAGGGCTTCACTACGACACGCTATATTTAGGCCACATATGGCCCATTGATCGCCCAAACACACCCATGCGCATTCGAACATACGAGTTTCTGTACTACTGATGACGTTATGGGATATACCATGTCTCCCCATAGTCTTCCCTGGAGTCCCTCCAGGATACCCATGCATATCCAAGGTCCGCATACAACTCATCGCCCCTATGGGCTAGTGTATATGATCATATAGGGGTAGTACGTAATTGTTGCATATCCCCAGTGCACATCCGAGCGACTCTATACTTTCTATACTACTGATGGCGTCACACATTACGTCACAGTTTCAACCAAATGCATTCCATCACATACTAAGTCACTTCAGATCACAAAGGTCCCTACTCGCACCACTTTTATGATACCAAACACATCTCAAGTGACGTCACAACCCGGTTACAACCCATCACCACCCACACAACCCACCGCACGACACTGAGAGATTGCTAAGCCTCGGGAACTAAAAGTCCACCAGCAGAATCTCGCCACTTCCAGATAACAACTCAACGCAACATACAAGCGTGGTGGAAAAAGATACCGGCGTACTGACAAAAAGTCACATGTACACTGATTACTGCCACAAGAAAGCTGCGATAATACCTATAATACTGGGGTGGTTTCATGACAGCAGTCCTCGTTTGAATCCTCTTCTACACCTGAAACACGGTGGGAGGGGAAACAACCCTCTGAGAGAGGAAAGTGCGCATTCTGGGATGGATGTAACTACGATGTTGCGAGGAAAATGTCAGCTACCGGTGACCAAGGTGAGAAATGATCGCGTGTATTATGATTATTACGGGCGATAATCTTGCCCGATATTTTGCGTTGAAGGCCCATACCAACATAGATTCGGGATACACTTTCATACAATGTATTTCATAATGCATATGACCAAGAGAACGTGTACAACTCGGGCACTACATTTGCCAGAGCGAATCAAACGTGCCATATTGGACAGAAAAATAGTGATTTAAAGAAACTGAGATCACCGAGAGCTTTAGTTTTCAGGCATATGAAATATATCGATGGTGTAATCATATGCAGAACGTTGTTCAATAGTGGCCTATGTGATTAAACGCTCATTCATGGGTTTAAATATTTGGCGAATGTAACCCGTTTGCAGGGAGGGTCGCACTATGAATGTAGGCGATTGTAACGCCGATGTCAAGAGTAACAGTCACTTTCGAGAACACTGCTTCGTCGCCTCTAGGTGGATGTTTTTTATGTGAATGGCCAACCAATGAGACCATAAACGTGATGTAAATATATTAAAGAATCATACGTGAGATGACAGGCTGTATGGGATCCTAATTTGTGGAATGATCGCTTTCTGAGAGTGAGTTCTGTGAGATGCATTCCAGAAGATTTCAGTTTCTGAGTGTGTATCACTTGCTCTATATTTCTAGTTCCATGTGAGTTACTGGTATCCCACTGTCATGTAGAAAAAATCTTCTACCATGTATTTTCGAGAGAATAAGTCCTGCAAAAGACCATTTCTTATTCCAGGAACACGCGCTGTCAGGAAGAGAAAATATAGCTTGACACTGAATAGGGTGAAACGGCGGAGAAGAAACACTGGAGAATCTGATAGGATGATAATAGCATCATGCAAATTTTGCAATAAAATTTTCCTACGAAGTAGGCTACAGATCGCAAATTGTCCGGTAATGAGTCAGTCGGTCCATACGAATCCTTTCGTCGGCAAAATAAGGAGAACCGTTGACATTAGAACCTTGATTTTTGGCATGAACGTGCATTAGGGCATTGTTACCAGCAAGTTCTGAGTTGACCGAATTCTGTCATGCCCATGCCCATCGGGAACCCTTGGCTGTATGTTTCACTGTATATATAACACAGCGGTGGGATATGCCATCCGTAATTGTTTTTTCCTACGAAGTACATGTAGGCTCTCATTTGCATATTGTCCGGTAATGAGTCAGTCCATCCGAATCCTTTCGTCGGCAAAATAAGGAGAACCGTTGATATTAGAACCGTGATTTTTGGCGTGAAGGTGCATTAGGGGACTGTTACCATCAAGTTTTGAGCTGACCGACGTTTGATGAAAATTTCTGGTGATTTTTGATGAAAATCACTGGTGATTCTGACTTGGGCAGTGCCCATCTTAATGTAGGCAGGATTTCATCTGGGGGTGGGGATTTCCAAGAGTTCAGTTCGCGTCGGAGTCCTAATGCCTACCCTACTTCGTAGGTCCTGTGATGTTAGTCACACTGCTCATGTGTCCAATTGAATAACTCAAAAAACATATTAAACACCGACACCTTCTGATTTGTACATGCTATATTCTAGATCTGAATACTAAGTTCACCGCTATGTTATTTGGGTTCGACGCGGTAGCTTAGATATGATAGCCGCCGCCTTGCTACGGTAGGAGCCAGTTTCAATGGAAGTCTGTAATCAATTCACGGTTTACCAAGACATAAAACTGCTATGCCAATACTTTTTGCCCCTTCCGCTTCGAATACCACCTTCTTTCGCGCTATATATCGCCCATAAGATTAGTTAGACACCATTTCTAATCATCACATATGCTCAGTGTTTGGGACGTTTTCTTAAACTCGCTCGCTGGTGGGATTTTTTTGGAGTGAAAAGGAGTCGTCCTGTCCATGTTGCAGCAGACAGCTGCGTTCGTGGCTATCTGGTGGAGGTTCGAATTTCGGAAGAGGGTGAGGTACCAGTCTGTGCTTTTCCGAGAGGGCGAGTCCATATTTGTTGAAAACGGCTACCGGGCCTATGAGATCGTGAGTAGAAGTGGTGGCTAACTAATATTATGGGCGATATATAGGGCGAAGGAAGGTGGTATTTGAAGCGGAAGGGGACAAAGAATGATCGCAGTTTTATGTCTTGGTAAGCCGCGAATTGATTACAGGTTTCGATTGAAACTAGGTCCTACCGTTGCAAGGTGGCGGCTATCAGCGACGGACAGTAGTGGGGAAAATGGTCCCTGAAACGTTGAGGAATCAGGGTGGAGGATGGGTCTTGGGGATCAGTTAGTGATGAGGGAGTAGATAGCTGCCATTCGCCATATTTTCAGCATATTTCTTGTACACGCACTCTAGCTGTGTTTTTCTTGACTGAAGTCCAGTTGTTCCACAATTAAACATTCTTTACAATTTCCCATGTAATGCTTGAAGAGAGTTATACACTCTAGAACTTTATTCTAGTCTCTCCTTCATTTTTAGCTCATCTGGGCCGAAGGCCCGATGGGCTAATGCCATGGCCTGATTGTCCGTCGTCGTCGTTAGTCGTGCGTCGTCCGTAAACACCTTCTTCTCTGAAACCACTTGACCGATTAAGCTGAAACTTGGCATGCATGTTTCCCCCAATGAGTACACCAGAATGTGTTCATGCGGTGTCGATATGATTTTAAATTTGGCTGCATGGCGGTAATGCATCTTGAACTTGCCAGTGAAATCTTGTCATTATTTTTCGGTAACTACTTCATGGATCTTTCTCAAATTTGGTACACCGATAGTAGTATATAAAATTGAAATTGAGTCGTTTTTATGCAAATTTGTGGCGGTCACGTGGCGGCTCTCGACCAATCAGAAGCGAGTATTTCAAATCATCGATGACCTTTCTCACCTCCAACACAGAAGAGTTCCAATCTAGGGGGAGGAAACTCTGGGTCACTATAGTTCCGGCAAAGGGCCCTTGGGCATGTATTCATCCGCGGTGATGCGGTCCTGGCGGTGATGCGGTCGCGGGAAAAAGCTTCCGCGGAGAAAAAGTAGTCCCTAGATAAAATGGTCCGATTGGGTCGAGTGAGGTATGTATACTATGATTGTCTTTTTGTATTTGGTGCTAATACTGTTATGTGGAAAATGGAATAGGTCTTTGCATTATGGACGCGGATATTCTCTAATGGACGACGGCTGGATTATGAATGACGGACTAGACGCTTGTAAGCAAAGTGAAGCATTCGTGAAGGAGCATCTGATGGGCTGGGTGTGGGGTTGAAATATCGGCATTCTGCGCATGCGCGGTGGCCCAAGGGTATGAAAATAGACGTTTTGGGATCTAGGGGAGCCACTAATGGTCCAATGGGGTCGAGTGAGGTATCAAAGTGAAGCATTCGTGAAGGGACATCTGATGGGCTGGGTGTGGGGTTGAAATATCGGCATTTTGCGCATGCGCGGTGGCTAAAGGGTATGAACATAGACGTTTTGGGATCTAGGGGAGCCCCTAATGGGCCGATGGAGTCGTATGAGGTATCAAAGTGAAGCCTATGTGAAGGGGCATCCAGTCATGGGTGGGTGCATGTAAAATTTTTCCTGAAAAAATACGGAACACGGACTTTATCCTAAATTACGGGAAAATGCCTATATGGGGTATGGGGGTATAGGACCATCCTGGGAAACCTACTTCTAGACATTTGCGGTATAGGTTGTGGGGTCTCGTTTTCTTAGTCTCGTCAAGACAAACATGATAGGAAGTGTCCCGGAGCGAATCGGTGAAATTTTTGAAAAAGTTCGAGGAGCCCCATATAGTCCCATACTAGGGGTATAGGACCAGCCTGGGAAACCCACTTCTAGACATTTGCGGTATAGGTTGTGGGGTCTCGTTTTCTTAGTCTCGTCAAGACAAACATGATAGGAAGTGTCCCGGAGCGAATCGGTGAAATTTTTGAAAAAGTTCGAGGAGCCCCATATAGACCCATATAGTCCCATACTAGGGGTATAGGACCAGCCTGGGAAACCTACTTCTAGACATTTGCGGTATAGGTTGTGGGGTCTCGTTTTCTTAGTCTCGTCAAGACAAACATGATAGGAAGTGTCCGGAGCGAATCGGTGAAATTTTTGAAAAAGTCACCGAGATCCATATAGACCCATATAGGCCCATACTGGGGTATAGGACCATCCTGGGAAACCTACTTCTAGACATTTGCGGTATAGGTTGTTTGGATTTGTTTTCTTAGTCTCGTCAAGACAAACATGATAGGAAGTGTCCCGGCACGAAACGGTGAAATTTTTGAAAAAAGTCACCGAGGCCTGGGTAGGCCCATAGGCCTATACTGCATGGCTATGGGTGTATAGGTCCATACGGGGTGGACGTTTTGGAGTCTAGGTGGGCCACTAATGGTCCGATGGGGTCGAGTGAGGTCTTATTTTGAAGCTCTCATGCAGGAGCACTTGACTACACTAATGGATCGTACGTATTCAATAGTCTGCGCATGCGCAGCCTGGCCGTAGTATAGAAAGCAGGCATTTTTGGGGGTGTGTGTGGGTGTATTTGGGTTAGAGATGCACCGCTATGGGTCCGAATGGGTCGTGGAAGGTGTCAAAGTGAAGCTTGTGTGGGGTAGAGTCAGAATGGCGTGGTTTTAAATGCAAGTCGCGTCAATCTGCGCATGCGCAGTTGGTTGTAGTAAGTAAAGTGGTCATTTCGGGGTAGTGAAGGAAGGTATTTGGGGTAGAGATGGACCATCCTTGGTTCAATGCGTCCTGGAAGGTGTCATGTTGTAGCTCTCGGGTGTAGACTTCGATTTGAGGGATCTCCACAGCATCTGTGACGTCATCGGTGACGTCATCGGTACGAGTAGTAGCGAAAGTGGACATTTTGAGGCAGTGAAGGAAGGTATTTGGTGTAGAGAGGGACCATCCTTGGTCCGAATGCGTCGTGTGAGGTATCATTTTGTAGCTCTTGGGGTGTAGACCCCGATTTGAGGGATGTTCACGTCATTGGTGACGTCATCAGTAAGAGTAGTAGCCAAAGTAGCCATTTTGGGACAGTGAAGGAAGGTATTTGGTGTAGAGAGGGACCATCCCTGGTCCGAATGCGTCGTATGAGGTGTCATCTTGTAGCAACGTTCGCCAACGCCAAGCTTAACGCTTCAACGCCCTGGTGAAATAGCTCAGAAGTTCTGATTTTCTAGATATTCCATGGAATTGTCACTAATTCTTCGAAATGCAGTGACGCCCGTCAACGCTCGTAGTTACGCCTTAACGCTCTAACATAACGCCTTGACGCCATGATATAGACCGGAGAGAGAACAACAACAACAACAACGATGACACATGAGAGAACAACAACAAGAAGAAGTTTTTTCATATAGTTTATTTTCCCCAATGTTACAGCATACCCACGCTGGGGGAGCCGCGTTGGGTATGCTTACAACTCAAAAAGACTCTTGCCCAATCAGAGGCCACCATTTGCATCTGTCATATTCGTTCCTGCCCGTTATATGTATTCTTGTCCAATCAGAAGTCGCCATTTCAGCAAGTTCCATCTTCGACCATGTTCGCTCTGAACCGTTTATTCTAATCATCGTCGGACAGGCCTGGATATTCTTCGGGCAGCATGTCCTGAAACAGTTGTTTGCGCATTCTGATCGCATTTTCCAGGGCCTCGGTGGGTGGTAGCCCCATAGCCTCTTCCAAGTGACGCTTGGTCTTCATGATGGACCTGTGCGTGGGATCGCCTTTTATTTCAAGCGGTAGTAAGGTATACTGTTCATAGATCGCCATGGCTGTTTTCCTGATGCGGGGGCGCATTTGGGTGTACGTCTGTTGTAAATTATCCTCTCCGGCGTCCTCAATCGCTGCAGCGTAAGTATTGATAGCTGCTGTCACAATACGATCCCAGAAGGTAGGTTCTGCCTCACTTTCCACGGACGTATGCTGACTATCTGAGGTCAAGCTCCCCGCATCACTAGATAGACTCTCGGCAATCTCTGTTTCGGTATCAGTCGGTACACTCTCAGCAGTCTCTGTATCAGCATCCGCCTCAACGGACTCCTCAGAGTCTTCAATCCCATGTATAGTTTTCTGGTGTCGCATCATATCGTAATGTCTGGTGAACGTGCGTTCGCACTCAGAGCAAGTATAAGTCATGTTGACGGCTGAACGTCGACTGTGCGTGTTTTTGGAAATACGCTCGCTTTTATAGACAGTAACGCCCGTCAACGCTTAGCTTAACGCTTCAACGCCCTGGTGAATTAGCTCAGAAGCTCTGATTTCCATGGAATTGACACCAATTCATCGAAATGCAGCGACGCCCGTCAACGCCCGTCGTTACGCCTTAACGCCCGTCTCAACGCCTTAACGCCCGTCTCAACGCCTTAACACACTTTCTTAACGCTTTAACGTCGTTTAATGATGCGTTCGAACAAATGTTGCTTTTGTGCTATTGCTCTGACATACGCCGCTTTCCAGTTCATGCCCGAGATTTTCAACATCGACGCTGTTCTTTCAATTTCCATATGGACTGGGTCGTTATCCAACAATTTCATATGGGTCAGTAAGTCGGCATACTGCTGACGTAAAGCCCGTCGTAGTCTGAGTGCCAATCTGTTATGGGCTAAAATTGCGGCTTCCTCTTTCGAATACCCTTTGCGTTGAAACTTGTTTTCTGTGACCTCCAACATCTCGCCCATCTCGGCGTCCATACTTTCTTTGAACAAATCCTTCCATAACCTCGAGTTCACATTATGTTTTTTAACCTCGGGTTGGTCCTTCACGGTTGGGTGATATTCCGGGACTGGTGGTATGAAGGAAGCCCGCTGTACGGGGGTGGGTTGCTGCTTCACCAGATGTGGACTCGTTGGATGGTGTAGGGGCTGTGGTGATGCCTCGCCGGGTAACAGGTGGGTCGTCAGCCGACGATCTTCCGGGGTATGGGCTTTTAAAGCTACGAACAGGTAGCCGTACGGACGGCTTGTCGCTCCTTGAAATGCCTGCATGAAATGGTCGATGTTCTGAGGATAAATTCGACTACCAAACACACGGATTTGTGCTCTGTCAATGGGATTGGAGAACAACACAAAGTATTGGCAGTTCAAGGCAATATCTCTGAACGCCTTCCCTTGAGGAAAGAGATTCTGAGTCAAATAGATGACGGACAGATTGCGATGATGGGACCCTTTGGTGAATAGGTCGGCGATTTTCGAATTGTCCTTGGCCGCACTCATCAGATCATCGAGGACTACAACGTTGGTCTGCTCGGAATCGAAGTAATAGGGTTCGTCTATGTCGTGAGGAATTCCTGGGACAAAGCTCACATTCTGTAATCGCGTAGTTTCGTAGGAGGGCTGCCACTGGCTATAACACCAAACAACACGTGTCGGAGCTGGGGTTGCCACACCTTCCTCTAGAAACTTCATCACCCAGGACGTCTTTCCACACCCTGTAGGGCCGCTCACCGTCATCGTATAGGGATGTCCTACGCCACTTGGTGAACCTATAGCGGGACTGGGTGGTGTCTCTTGTCTATGCGTTAGACGCATATGTCTGAGCATATTGTCGCGACGAGAGAGTGTCTTTTGACAGAACGGACATGTACTCGACATGGTACCCGGTCAAAGGATGGATACAGACTGAGGCTAACGGTGTACAAACGACCTTATACACTCACTCACTCACTCACTCACCGTCGTTAGTGCGTCCATGGGTTAAGACGGGCGTTGGGGACGCCTCACGGGCGTTTTGCACGCCTCACTCACTCACTCACTCACTCACACGCGCGAGAACGTCAACGCCCTGTGGTGGTGATGGGAGCTCCCGTGTGGCAGAGCTCTTGGATCTGAGCTCATGGAGCTCAAAGCGCGTGGAGCTCAGCTCGGAAGTGACATTTGTATGTGACCTCTGTGAGGTCACTTCCGCTTCCGTTCACGTGACCGGAACTGACCTTTGACCCCTGCGCGCAATTCTTGGAGCCGCCATGTTGGATCCGCCATTTTGGAGCCGCCATCTTGGATCCGCCATTTTGGAACCGCCATCTTGGATATGTCCCATAATGCACCGGGTCAATATACTCGCTTCTGATTGGACGAGAGCTCTGTGACGGATTGGAAATACTCGCTTCTGATTGGTGTACGTCGCTAAAGGTGACCGTAACGCGCCGGGGTCAAAGGTCAGTTCCGGTCACCTTTAGCGACGTACACCAATCAGAAGCGAGTATTTCCAATCCGTCACAGAGCTCTCGTCCAATCAGAAGCGAGTATATGTCACTTCCGAGCTGAGCTCCACGCGCTTTGAGCTCCAAGAGCTCAGATCCAAGAGCTCTGTCACACGGGAGCTCCCACCACAACCACAGGGCGTTGACGTTCTCGCGCGTGTGAGTGAGTGAGTGAGTGAGGCGTGCAAAACGCCCGTGAGGCGTCCCCAACGCCCGTCTTAACCCATGGACGCACTAACGACGGTGAGTGAGTGAGTGGTCATATAAGATCGTTTGTACACCGTGAGCCTCAGTCTGTATCCATCCTTTGACCGGGAACCATGTCGTACATGTCCGTTCTGTCAAAAGACACTCTCGTCGCGACAATATGCTCAGACATATGCGTCTAACGCATAGACAAGAGACACCACCCAGTCACTATAGGTCCACCAAGTGGCGTAGGACATCCCTACGATGACGGTGAGCGGCCCTACGGGGTGTGGAAAGACGTCCTGGGTGATGAAGTTTCTAGAGGAAGGTGTGGCAACCCCAGCTCCGACACGTGTTGTTTGGTGTTATAGCCAGTGGCAGCCCTCCTACGAAACTACGCGATTACAGAATGTGAGCTTTGTCCCAGGAATTTCTCACGACATAGACGAACCCTATTACTTCGATTCCGAGCAGACCAACGTTGTAGTCCTCGATGATCTGATGAGTGCGGCCAAGGACAATTCGAAAATCGCCGACCTATTCACCAAAGGGTCCCATCATCGCAATCTGTCCGTCATCTATTTGACTCAGAATCTCTTTCCTCAAGGGAAGGCGTCCAGAGATATTGCCTTGAACTGCCAATTGTTCTCCACTCCCATTGACAGAGCACAAATCCGTGTGTTTGGTAGTCGAATTTATCCTCAGAACATCGACCATTTCATGCAGGCGTTTCAAGGAGCGACAAGCCGTCCGTACGGCTACCTGTTCGTAGATTTAAAAGCCCATATCCCGGAAGATCGTCGGCTGACGACCCACCTGTTACCCGGCGAGGCATCACCACAGCCCCTACACCATCCAACGAGTCCACATCTGGTGAAGCAGCAACCCACCCCCGTACAGCGGGCCTCCTTCATACCACCAGTCCCGGAATATCACCCAACCGTGAAGGACCAACCCGAGGTTGAAAAACATAATGTGAACTCGAGGCTATGGAAGGATTTGTTCAAAGAAAGTATGGACGCCGAAATGGGCGAGATGTTGGAGGTCACAGAAAACAAGTTTCAACGCAAAGGGTATTCGAAAGAGGAAGCCGCAATTTTAGCCCATAACAGATTGGCACCCAGACTACGACGGGCTTTACGTCAGCAGTATGCCGACTTACTGACCCATATGAAATTGTTGGATAACGACCCAGTCCATATGGAAATTGAAAGAACAGCGTCGATGTTGAAAATCTCGGCCATGAACTGGAAAGCGGCGTATGTCAGAGCAATAGCACAAAAGCAACATTTGTTCGAACGCATCATTAAACGACGTTAAAGCGTTAAGAAAGTGTGTTAAGGCGTTGAGACGGGCGTTAAGGCGTAACGACGGGCGTTGACGGGCGTCGCTGCATTTCGATGAATTGGTGTCAATTCCATGGAAATCAGAGCTTCTGAACTAATTCACCAGGGCGTTGAAGCGTTAAGCTAAGCGTTGACGGGCGTTACTGTCTATAAAAGCGAGCGTATTTCCAAAAACACGCACAGCCGACGTTCAACCGTCAACATGACTTATACTTGCTCTGAGTGCGAACGCACGTTCACCAGACATTACGATATGATGCGACACCAGAAAACTATACATGGGATTGAAGACTCTGAGGAGTCCGTTGAGGCGGATGCTGATACAGAGACTGCTGAGAGTGTACCGACTGATACCGAAACAGAGATTGCAGAGAGTCTATCTAGTGATGCGGGGAGCTTGACCTCAGATAGTCAGCATACGTCCGTGGAAAGTGAGGCAGAACCTACCTTCTGGGATCGTATTGTGACAGCAGCTATCAATACTTACGCTGCAGCGATTGAGGACGCCGGAGAGGATAATTTACAACAGACGTACACCCAAATGCGCCCCCGCATCGGGAAAACAGCCATGGGGATCTATGAACAGTATACCTTACTACCGCTTGAAATGAAAGGCGATCCCACGCACAGGTCCATCATGAAGACCAAGCGTCACTTGGAAGAGGCTATGTGGCTACCACCCACCGAGGCCCTGGAAAATGCGATCAGAATGCGCAAACAACTGTTTCAGGACATGCTGCCCGAAAAATATCCAGGCCTGTCCGACGATGATTAGAATAAACGGTTCAGAGCAAACATGGTCGAAGATGGAACTTGCTGAAATGGCGACTTCTGATTGGACAAGAATACATCTAACGGACAGGAACGAATATGACAGATGCAAATGGTGGCCTCTGATTGGGCAAGAGTCTTTTTGAGTTGTAAACATACCCAACGCGGCTCCCCCGGCGTGGGTATGCTGTAACATTGGGGAAAATAAACTATATGAAAAAACTTCTTGTTGTTGTTGTTGTTCTCTCATGTGTCATCGTTGTTGTTGTTGTTGTTGTTCTCTCTCCGGTCTATATCATGGCGTCAAGGCGTTATGTTAGAGCGTTAAGGCGTAACTACGAGCGTTGACGGGCGTCACTGCATTTCGAAGAATTAGTGACAATTCCATGGAATATCTAGAAAATCAGAACTTCTGAGCTATTTCACCAGGGCGTTGAAGCGTTAAGCTTGGCGTTGGCGAACGTTGCTACAAGATGACACCTCATACGACGCATTCGGACCAGGGATGGTCCCTCTCTACACCAAATACCTTCCTTCACTGTCCCAAAATGGCTACTTTGGCTACTACTCTTACTGATGACGTCACCAATGACGTCACAGATGACGTGAACATCCCTCAAATCGGGGTGTACACCCCAAGAGCTACAAAATGATACCTCACACGACGCATTCGGACCAAGGATGGTCCCTCTCTACACCAAATACCTTCCTTCACTGCCCCAAAATGTCCACTTTCGCTACTACTCGTACCGATGACGTCACCGATGACGTCACAGATGCTGTGGGGATCCCTCAAATCGAAGTCTACACCCCGAGAGCTACAACATGACACCTTCCAGGACGCATTGAACCAAGGATGGTCCATCTCTATCCCCAAATACCTTCCTTCACCACCCCGAAATGACCACTTTACTTACTACAACCAACTGCGCATGCGCAGATTGACGCGACTTGCATTTAAAACCACGCCATTCTGACTCTACCGCACACAAGCTTCACTTTGACACCTTCCACGACCCATTCGGACCCATAGCGGTGCATCTCTAACCCAAATACACCCACACACACCCCCAAAAATGCCTGCTTTCTGTACTACGGCCAGGCTGCGCATGCGCAGACCATTGATTACGTACGAACCATTAGTGTAGTCAAGTGCTCCTGCATGAGAGCTTCAAAATAAGACCTCACTCGACTCCATCGGACCATTAGTGGCCCACCTAGACTCCAAAACGTCCACCCCGTATGGACCTATACACCCATAGCCATGCAGTATAGGCCTATGGGCCTACCCAGGCCTCGGTGACTTTTTCAAAAATTTCACCGTTTCGTGCCGGGACACTTCCTATCATGTTTGTCTTGACGAGACTAAGAAAACAAATCCAAACAACCATACCGCAAATGTCTAGAAGTAGGTTTCCCAGTGGGGCAAACATTGGTCCTATACCCCTAGTATGGGACTATATGGGTCATCCTGAACTTTTCCCAAAAATTTCAACGATTCGCTCCGCGACACTTCCTATCATGTTTGTCTTGACGAGACTAAGAAAACGAGACCCCACAACCTATACCGCAAATGTCTAGAAGTAGGTTTCCCAGGCTGGTCCTATACCCTAGTATGGGACTATATGGGTGTATATGGGGCTCCTCGAACTTTTTCAAAAATTTCACCGATTCGCTCCGGGACACTTCCTATCATGTTTGTCTTGACGAGACTAAGAAAACGAGACCCCACAACCTATACCGCAAATGTCTAGAAGTGGGTTTCCCAGGCTGGTCCTCTACCCCTAGTATGGGACTATATGGGGCTCCTCGAACTTTTTCAAAAATTTCACCGATTCGCTCCGGGACACTTCCTATCATGTTTGTCTTGACGAGACTAAGAAAACGAGACCCCACAACCTATACCGCAAATGTCTAGAAGTAGGTTTCCCAGGATGGTCCTATACCCCCATACCCCATATAGGCATTTTCCGGATTTTCGATAAAGTCCGTGTTCCGTATTTTTTCAGGAAAATTTTTACATGCACCCACCCATGACTGGATGCCCCTTCACATAGGCTTCACTTTGATACCTCATACAACTCCATCGGCCCATTAGGGGCTCCCCTAGATCCCAAAACGTCTATGTTCATACCCTTTAGCCACCGCGCATGCGCAAAATGGCGATATTTCAACCCCACACCCAGCCCATCAGATGCCCCTTCACGAATGCTTCACTTTGATACCTCACTCGACCCCATTGGACCATTAGTGGCTCCCCTAGATCCCAAAACGTCTATTTTCATACACTTGGGCCACCGCGCATGCGCAGAATGCCGATATTTCAACCCCACACCCAGCCCATCAGATGCCCCTTCACGAATGCTTCACTTTGATACCTCACTCGACCCAATCGGACCATTTTATCTAGGGACTACTTTTTCTCCGCGGAAGCTTTTTCCCGCGACCGCATCACCGCCAGGACCGCATCACCGCGGATGAATACATGCCCAGGGGCCCTTTGCCGGAACTATAGTGACCCAGAGTTACCTCCCACTAGATTGGAACTCTTCTGTGTTGGAGGTGAGAAAGGTCATCGATGATTTGAAATACTCGCTTCTGATTGGTCGAGAGCCGCCACGTGACCGCCACAAATTTGCATAAAAACGACTCAATTTCAATTTTATATACTACTACCGATTCCTTTTTGGGTCTAGTTGTACAGCATGTGTACTTTAGTTCAATTTGAATATTCAATATGACCACCAGGCGGCCAACTTGGATTTCCCCATGAAACATTGTTATCGTGATTTCTCAGGAAGTACTACATGGATCTTTCTCAAATTTGGTACGCAGGTTCCCCTTGGATTCTAGTTGTACAAGACAAGATACCTTTTTCGGTCCGATTCGACAATCCAATATGGCCACTAGGTGGCCATCTTGGATATTCCCATGAAAATTTGTTATCACGATTTCTCAGGAACCAATGGATCTTTCTCAAATTTGGTACCCAGGTTCCCCTGGGGTCTAGTTGTGCAAGATACCTTTTGTGATTTGATTCGAGAGTCTAATATGGCCACCAGGTGGCCATCTTGGATTTTCCCATGAAACTTTGTTATCGCGATTTCTCAGGAACTACTAATTGATCTTTCTCAAATTTGATACACAGGTTCCCCTTGAGGTCTAGTTGTGCAAGATGCCTTTTCTGGTCCGATTCGAAAATCCAATATGGCCACGAGGCAGCCATCTAGAATTTCCCAATGAAATTTTATCATCGTGAATTCTCAGAAAATTACTGCATGGATCTTTGTCAAATTGGGTACGCAGGTTCCCCTTGTAGTCCAGTTGTGCAAGATACATTTTTTGGTCCATTTCGAAAATCCAATATGGCCGCATCTTGAATTTCCCATGAAACTTTATCATGAAATCTCAGGAAATTACTGCATGGATCATTTAGTCTTCAGGGGGAAAACACAAGTTAGAAACTCATCTGTTGCAGTTCTTTTGTAAAAATTTCTTGCAGCTACTTTCGCCAGTTACAGCCAGATGAGCTACAGTGCCGTGGCACTATCTTTCGTAACTTTCTACAGGCTTATGAATGATAATCGTGCCCAAGAAAAGCTTGGGACCGAAAACCCCTCAACACGTGACAATATCCTCGGATGACGCCAGTACATCTCTAGGCCTACCCGAAACCCCAGAAAATACCGTAGAAAGCGTGCCAGTAATCAAACCGTATGCCCCACAAAAGACACTGGGTAAAAAAACAACCAAAAAAACTTTGTTTTGTCAGCATGGGAACTGGAACGAATATTATAAACAAAATTTGACAGTTTTGTCCGACGTGTGTGAGAGGTTGTCAATGGCTGGCATGCTTCATGACTTTTCGTCTTTTTAATGAAAATGATGTCCAATAGTGCGCGAAGGTAAAGGTAAGTGCGCGGTAATTATGTTTGTCGGCATAGCGATGAGGGAATTGAGACGCTATGAATCTTTGACTACGTCACAGTGTCAGTGTTGGGGAAAACCGACCAGACCCTTCCTCTTACAGAGGGCGTAACGCTCCTCTCTACATGGGCGTCCTGGGTCAGATCGAGTTTCTGTCAGAAATTAGTGTGATATCTCTCACAAGATGATCTGCCATTAATCTGCAGGGATATCTGCATCACCTGCTGCGTTATAACAGCTGATTTCATTCAGTTCTTGCGCTAATTTCAACTCCGAACACATGTACTGCACGTTTCTGATGGCCATCGAGAAATTGTACACACTCTTACGGGATCACGAAAACAGTAGGAGACATGAAATGTACATTAAAGCAATCCTTATTCAATAGGATATATTTGCAGGAACATCGGGAAACGACAACTGTCAAAACTTCAAAAGACCTCCAGCTGTCATGTTCCATTACCTGCTTCGTTCGCCTCAACCTCTCCGCGACGTGGTTACATTGTATCCCAGAATGCACTTTCCTCTCTCCGAGGGTTGTTTGGCCTCCCACCGTGTGAAAGAAGACAGCCGCCGCTGTAAGGCAGTAGCGGCCCTCAACGCCCGTCTCAACGCAGTGACGCCGTAACGCAAAGAGAAGGAGTGAGGCGGAGGAGATGCGATAACTAGTGATGCGTCAGTAGTAGTGTAAGGACCGATCGAGTCCCCTTTCACCCGGATGTAGTGACGTCACGGGGAGGCTTTGAGGAGGAACTTGGTCACGTGGCGATCACGTGATCAAGGCATGTACTGACCTGTCTAGGCTATAGTTCCGGCATCCTTTGCCCTCGAATTCTTCCGCGGCGATGCGGTCTGGTGGTGATGCGGTCTGCCTCCGCGGACAGAAAGTAGTCCCCTGGGTTGACTTCCAATGTTAATGTATACGGGGAATACCTAAATAGACGTGTTGTGACCTAGGTGGGTCCCTAGTGAACCGATGGGGTCGAGTGAGGTATCAAAGTGAAGCATTCGTGAAGGGGCATCTGATGGGCTGGGTGTGGAATTGTAATATCGGCATTCTGCGCATGCGCGGTGGCCAAAGGGTATGAAAATAGACGTTTTGGAGCTAGGGGAGTCCCTAATGGGCCAATGGAGTCGTATGAGGTATCAATGTGAAGCCTGTGTGAGGGGGCATCTGACTGAACTAGTGGCTCGGGAGTTGTCACCATTCTGCGCATGCGCGGTGGCCAAAGGGTATGGAAATAGACGTTTTGGGATCTAGGGGAGTCCCTAATGGGCCGATGGAGTCGTATGAGGTATCCATGTGAAGCCTATGTGAGGGTCATCCGCCTGGCCTAGTGTCTCGACCGTTGGGTGCATGTAAAACTTTCTCCAGAAAACAAAAGCGGAATACGGACTTTACCCCTGTGAATAACAACAAGTTCAGCAATGTTCATACAGTTTATTATCCCCAATGTTACATCATACCCAGGCTGGGGGAGCCGCCCTGGGTATGTTTAGTATGTTCACAGCAAAACATATTGAAATATCAAACACCATGTTTTATTATTTAACGCACCGTCACATTAGGTACAAGTGTTTACTGAGCTCGAGTCAACGATCAGCATCTAGACATAGAGAGTATGTACGGCATGTTATGGTATTCATCAGTGCACGAGTGACGCATTCAACCGATGGCGGTGGTGGGTCAGCTGGGTAAGGAAAAACGTAACATTGGTCACCCTCTTCACTGTCCACTTGGTGTTGGGTCGTTGTTGTTGGGCCCATCCCAAGGGATCCACGGTGTCCACTTGGTCCAGCATCATCTCTAGTGACCTCCGGTTAATGATGGTAAACGGTTGGTCGTACACTGGGTTGAAGGCACTGGAATAGAAATAGCGCAATTCACCCGTCATCTTATGGCATAAGATGTACCCAAATGCTACATTTAATGTGAAGGCCGTAGGTTGGTCATTGAAGATGGTTTCCACGTAGCTGCGTAGACGGGTGAGGTTGGTCAGTGGGAAATTGTAGATATCTTGAATAGGGCGATGACGGTGGAAACAGTGCCGTGTCATGGACCAATGGCGCCGGGAGATGTCACTCACTGGATGGTTGTCCTGTAAGAGATCGCTAGGAACATTTATGGGCTCGTCCAGAAAATGTTCGATGTATGACGTATGACTCGAAACCGTAACGGTGGGGTCCGGCCGGAAATCCCAACTGTGGGTATAGGCGGGCTCTCCGTCATCATATCACCAGTGGCGTTCGTCTTCCCGGGCTTATCTTCACTGGGTCTGACCTTCCGCGGCTCCTCTTCAGTAGGAAGTTGTCGCCAAAACCGTAGAGACGGGACATGAATCAAACGCTGATGCCGTCTTAACTGACTACGTCGTTTGAAGAGTTGACCACAATCCTTACATTGTTCCGTCGCGCCCTCGTGGAATGAGCGTTCGTGGCGCAGTATATGATCCTCCCGATTAAATGACCGTGCGCAGGTTATACAAGTATACCGTGCATCGTTGTGGGTGGAGGCCTCGTGGCGTCGTAAATTATCTAGACGAGTAAACTGCTTCTGGCAAGTTGTGCAAGTGAACATCTTGGTGGTTGACAGAGTGTCTGATGAAACGACAAGGCCGCTTCCCTTTTATAGCACGCTAGCTGGTGATCTATTTTTAGCACACTCAGTTCAACTATCCCCAAGTCGAGGGCCGAGCCGTGACATCTTCGGTCACCTCCGTGTCTCTTCGGGCACCTCCGTAACTACGGACTTTACCGAAAAGACACGGACTTTACCGAAAAGACACGGACGTACCCGAAAAGACACGAAGGTGAACGACATTGTGGAAAAACCCCACAGACAGGTTAGTACATGCATTCCTATGATGTTCACAGGTTACGCCCATTCACGAAGGGCCGTCACAGGGCGTAGTAGAAAAATCCAATATGGCCGCATCTTGAATTTCCCATGAAACTTTATCATGAAATCTCAGGAAATTACTGCATGGATCATTTAGTCTTCAGGGGGGCAACACAAGTTAGAAACTCATCTGTTGCAGTTCTTTAGTAAAAATTTCTTGCAGCTACTTTCGCCAGTTACAGCCAGATGAGCTACAGTGCCGTGGCACTATCTTTCGTAACTTTCTACAGGCTTATGAATGATAATCGTGCCCAAGAAAAGCTTGGGACCGAAAACCCCTCAACACGTGACAATATCCTCGGATGACGCCAGTACATCTCTAGGCCTACCCGAAACCCCAGAAAATACCGTAGAAAGCGTGCCAGTAATCAAACCGTATGCCCCACAAAAGACACTGGGTAAAAAAACAACCAAAAAAACTTTGTTTTGTCAGCATGGGAACTGGAACTGGAACAGGTACACTATAAAGCCACCTCTCTAACCGTTCGCTTTTCATTCCCCACCATGGCAGCGAGCGGAACAGAGCTTGCGTTATTCCAACTGACGTCCGACGTCTACCTCATCGTCAATGACGATCACCTGGAGCTGGTCCAAGACGCACCGCAGAAGGTGAAGATCTTGTTATCGCTATCAGGCTGGACTCTATTGACACGATTGTTACAGGGAAAAGACCCCGAAAGGGATTTCATGCACGTGGAAGTCGGCGTGTACATACGCACTGCTGGAGAGGATTCCCTTTTTCCCCGGTTGGAACAGAGTGGAGGTACCTATATCACACTCTGTCCACCCTTATGGATGGCACTGAAAGATGTACTCCCCGAGGTGGATGACTTACTACACCCCGAGGTGAAAGAAGGGACTGTGGCTACCCGGAGGCTTACACCTGGCTGCACCCTATTGTTGTACCCCAAACGAGTGGACCTCATCGATAGCGGACTTAGGTGTTGGTGTACGCCTGAACCCAAAGCGCACGTCTCTTTGTCACCGGAAGGATGGACTACCTTGAAACGGGTGTTGTTGGGTGACCTGCACGGTGATAGCATTCACCTGTGTGACGACGTCTACATTTTCTGCGGTCCCTTTTTCGCTCGACTCCTCTGTCTGAACGACGGTGGTTTTACCCTGGACCCCGATCTATGGACGGCTTTGGAACAAGTAGTCCCCATTGTCGATAAGGTACTATCTCTATAGGAGCCACATAACCCATCAGAATAGTACGTATCACGGACTACACCCGTAGAGCTACATCTAGGCGCGCATGTGTGACATGGTCTATAAAATACGTCCCTCTGGATCCCACACCTTCATTTCTACGGTTGCAGAGCCATGACGGAGATCCAGCCCTATGCGACTCGCATTTTACAGCATGCCACCGTGGTTAATTCGCTCACGGGTTACCGAGCAGTGGTTCGGTCCATGTTTTCAGATGGCGACGACAACGAGGGGCGACGCCAGATCCTGAACGAGTTCACAGAAGCGGTCCTCGACAGAGTGCACACGATGGAGAGGTGTGCCATCACTCACCACTACTGGACTATGACAGCCATCCTTGATGCTCGGGCTATGGACCACGAGCGCTCACGCCGGAATCAGCGACGGCTGGTTGGCCTAGTCATGGTTTGTGCCCTATTGACCCTAGCGCTGTGGTATTGACAGTGGCACCTGACTATAAATACGAGGGTCAGACAGTGTGTGTGTCATTCACCGTTCGTCATTGGATCAAGCATGTCACCAGTCCTACGAGCCATCCGTCCCCTTATACCCCGGGTGGGGTTACACGTCTATGAAGATAAAGTCACCCTCGTGGAAGACCGTGGAGATGTTTGCTGGTCGCGCGCTGAGACCGTATCGAATACGGTTACGCTACACCGTGACGGCTGGACCAAATTTAAACGGGTGTTGAGCGGCGAGCTCGGATGGACACCTCATCCACATAGACAATGCCATCTACGTATACCGTGGACCCTTCTTCCCACGCCTGGGCCGCTACCAAGACCCTACGCGAAGCTTCACCCTAGACCCCGATCTGTGGACAGCCTTCGAGAAAGTGGTGCCTATCGTGGACCAGCTGTTTACACCGGACGAGCGGTCATCAGACGAGTTGGAGTGGGCTCGTGCCCTGAGAGAAGCAGCGGCAGAACCCAATGAACAAATGTTTAGCCATGAACCAGACGACGATGCCATTGATTACCCGGCTAGACTTTGACCACCCGATCCTTTGATCTCACGGGGTTCTCCCTATAAATACGAGAGACAGTCAAATGTGGTACCATTCACGTACTGACCATGACGGAGCATATAATACGGGCGTATCTCAGCTTGACCCCCGAGGTTTTCCTGCACGTTTATGCGGATAAGGTCGATATCATGGAGGAGGTGGGAGACATCTGTGATGCGGACCCTACCGTGCCCGGCCCACATTTGTCTGTCCCGGGAGGGCTGGACCAAATTCAAACGGGTGTTGTCTGGTGAACTGGACGGCGACCTCATCCACTTGTGTCACGATGTGTACATCCGACGCGGCCCTTTCTTTGCTCAATTGGCTCGGCTAGATGGGGGTACAGTGCATTTTACCCTTCACCCTCATCTATGGTCTGCATTGGAAGATACCGTGGTAGATGTGGATCAAGTGCTTATCAAGCGGTCATCAGACGAGTTGGACCTGTTAAAAGGCAACGTACCACTGACTCCGGCTCAGAAGACCAAGTTGGCCAAGCATAAGACAGGTCTCCGAACCCTAGTCCAGAAGCGGGTCCCTCAAACACAAAAAAAAGGTGTTACAGAAAGGCGGCTTTCTCGGGGCCATCTTAGCACCGTTGGCCGCTTCCGTGTTGGGTCCAGTATTGGGTGGACTCTTCGGCCGACAATGAACCACACGAAAAAAAATGGTCCTCGTCGAACCACGGTTCCTTCAAAACCTCCAATCACCCTACCCTGTCCCACCTACGGTGAAGACCATAAACACCCTCGATGGAGAGATGCAACAGATCTTACAGAGACCGGGGTTAAGCGACAGTGAAAAAGTACAACGGTACAATGAGACGCTTCAACGGTACATGACGTTCATGGACCAATACAAAACCCTCTCTACCCCACCACCACCACCACCACGTGACACACCGCCGACCTCAGCACCGCTCCAGCAGCCGCCATTACCAGGGGTACCACCCACAGCCCCACAGTGGGTGGAAGACGAAGTGCTGAAGAGTGTACCTGCATCGTTCAAGAAACAAGCTGGCCTGGTATTACAACGGATGAAACAGAATCCTAACATGACTTGGAATGATAAAGGCGAACTCCTGGTACAGAATCAAGTGGTTCCCGGCACCCACATGACGGATTTAGTGAATGACCTGATGCGTCAACGCAGGTCGCACACGGATCCTCGAGGATGGGAGGTCTTCGCTCAAGGCTTGAAAGACATGCATGTACCACAGGAATTGGTGGGGAACCCCCACCGCTGGGCCTTTATGCAGCGTGACTCACCGAGTGGCCCACTACCTTCTTGGGAATCCGAATGGGAACCGGAGTCACCCCCCAAAACACCACCACCACAACGGGCACCTTCTTTTCAGGCCTTTAAAAAGCCACCCTCGATCAGGACACCCCACATCTCCAGAGCCGTGACACGTAGCAAGTCAACGCGACGAACACGACGCCGGACACAACCGCCCAAGGCCTGGAACACCTATTAAAACCAACAGCAGCAGCAGGACAGCTCAGTCGCCATGTTTTACCTCACCCTACCCAGTAACAGTTCGCTAGATGTGTTTCCTGACAACACCGTGGCCAAGTACGTCACCCAGTTACCGCAACCGTTGCATTTACCTGGACGATGGGAATGTGGCCTCGTGGATATCTAATACCCTTACTCGTGGTACAACGTGCGAGCCAATGAAGTGTGGTACGAGGTGACCTACGAAGGCAAAAACACCCGACTCACCCTGTGGGCTGACAAGACTGTTGCATAATAAGGCTCTACGGGAGGTCACGAATACATCAAAACCCATCAAATCCTTTCCCTTCAAGAATCACGTGGACTTCGATTACAACGCACACAACGACAAGGCACAGCTTATCGTCACCGCCAACGCGAGTGTCGTACTGAGTCCTATCCTACAGCAAATGCTGGGTTTCGATCTACTGACGTTCGCTGGTCCCACCGCCCACCAAGGCGAGATCCCGATGGATATGAAGTCGGGTATGTACGGACTCTACGTCTACTCGGACGTGGTGGACAACCACATCGTGGGCGATATCAACACACCTCTGTTACGGGTGGTCCCCATTAAAGAGACGTATGGAGATCAAGTCACCCACAGTTTCACCCACATGCTCTACCTGCCCGTACGACAAACCGACATCAACACGATCACGGTGGATATAAGAGATGACACGGGACGACCGGTGGCATTCGCACGCGGGAAAGTGGTGCTGACACTTCATTTTCGACAAGCACGTGCTCCCCACTTTGCATAATGAAAGTACCTTACGAGTGCGATGCACGCAGCTATATGGACTATTATGCCCAACAGGCCGGGGGTGGCTTTCCGGTCTTAGCGGTGCACGCATGCAACGAGGACATGGGCTGGGGAACATACTCGGCAGCATCGTCAAAACGTTCCTGCCCTTGGTGACGCGTGGGGTGAAAGCAATCGGCAAACAAGCGGTACGCAGTAGACTGCAAGTGGCCGGTGATGTCTTGGGGGGTACGGCACCCAAAGAATCCTTGAAACGGCGGGCCAAAGAAGCGGGAGGCGTCTTGGTGGCCAAAGCACAACACACCGTAGGGAATAAAAGAGCTGCCCCACCGAGACCACGCATCAGTCGACGACCGACCCAGCGACGACGCACATCCAAGACCCAAGATATCTTTTCTTAAAACATGTCCTTGATCCACGCCGAGTCCTGCCCCTCCACCAACAGTGAATTTGATTTGTGGACCGTGCCGCCCACACAGACCAGTGCCGAACAAGGATTATGGGTGGAGCATCTCCCGCTCTCCAGCATCAACGAAACAGGGCCCATCGAGTTCACCATCAGTAATGCGGATACGGCCTATGTGGATTTAGCCCATACATACTTGTATGTGAAAGCCAAGGTGGTCAATGGGGATGGCTCCAGAATCATCCAAGCTGCAACGGTGGGCCCGACGAATCTCTGGCTGCACTCGATGTTTCAACAGGTGGATATTTTTCTCAGCGACAAACTCATCAGTGACTCGACCAACACGTACCCCTATCGAGCCTACATCGAGACACTGTTGTCGTATGGCCGAGAGGCTAAAAAATCTCAGCTGACAGCCGCTTTATTCTACCAGGACACACCCGAGCACATGGACACGGTGGACAATGTGGGATATAACAAACGGAAGGCTTTCACTGCGAACGGTGCCTCGGTGGATCTCATGGGTCGACTGCACGCAGACATGTTCATGCAAGACCGGTACCTCTTGAACAAGATCCCCATCAAAATCCGACTGATACGGGCGCCTCCGACCTTCGCCTTGATGGCCACTAACGTAGTGGGGCATGCAGCTGACTATAAGATTGTCATCCAAGACGCAGTCCGGTATGTCCGAAAAGTGAAACCGAATCCAGCCGTTCAATTGGGACACATGAAAGCCTTGGAAACAAAACCATCCCAGTACCCTATCCGACGTGTACAAACCAAAGTGTTCTCTGTGCCTGCTGGAAATATGGGCGCCAACAAAGAAAACCTGTTCCTGGGGGAACTACCCAAGCGATTGATCCTGGCCTGTGTGGAAAATGCCAGTTTCAGCGGAGCCTACCCAGAGAATCCGTTTGACTTTAAACATTTCGGCATCAATTTTGTGGCCCTGCATGTGGATGGACAACAGGTCCCAGCCACGGCCTTAACACCGAACTTTGGGCGCAGGAATTTCATTCGAGCCTATCAGAGCCTGTTTACAGCCACCGGTCAAATAACCAGGACGAAGGGAATTTGATCAGTCGGGAGGACTATGGGAACGGATACACGTTGTTCTGTTTTGATCTGACCCCCACCTTAGAGAACGACCATCAGCTGGCCCTAGCCAAGCAAGGCAATTTACGGTTGGAAATCCACTTTGCACGAGCCCTAGCGACCACCGTCAATGTGATCTGCTACGCCGAGTTTGACAACATCATTCAAGTGGACATGGCGCGCAACGTCCTGTGTGACTTCTCCACCTAACATGGATACAGACCAGATAACCACCGTGCTGGAGAATGACCCAGAGACACGTATGGTCTTTCAAGGGGTGTTCGCCCGAGATGTGTTCCCATTAGACCGTATGTATCCTGCTGCATACGTTCTCAACACGGACCCGATGGATCGGCCCGGTGAACATTGGGTGGCCGTGTACTTGACAGAACAGCAGGGGGAATACTTTGACCCGTACGGCCTGCCACCCCTCCATCCCGATTTAACAGATTTCATGGATCAAGGTACAGAGACGTGGTGTTGGAACAGTCAAACGTTGCAAAGCCTGACCAGTAGCGTGTGCGGACAATATAGCTTGTTTTACCTGAATTCTTTCAATGTACAAGCCCCCTGTTCTGGGCTTAAGTTTACAAGCCCCCCTGTTCTGTGCTTCAGTTCTTTCAATGTACAAGCCCCCTGTTCTGGGCTTCAGTTCTTTCAATGTACAAGCCCCTTGTTCTGGGCTTCAGTTTTCACGTGGTTGTTCTCACGTTGTTGTTCACTGAATAAAAAAATGAGATCTCACCAAAAAACCCTGACTTGTGTGTTTTATTCATAATGCATAAATGCCCAATGTGGAGATTCAGTCAAACTGAAATCAGTGGTGTAGGATGGGGCCAAAATGTAACCCATCAATGTTAGAATGCAAGCGCACTATAGTAAAATAGAGAGCCAATGAAATCAGCCCACAGACCAAGTACGTGTTTTGGTCTAGGTTTGGAGCGGGCATTTCATTGAGGTGCGTGTAAAGGAAGACGGTGAGTGAAGACTCGTCCAACACGTATAGATTAAGTTTATTACTATAAGTTCTATGTATTTTTAAATACGGAAAAACCCGGATGTACGATGAGAACCCGGATGTAAAACCACAGTACCCAGATGGAAGACGGGAAAAACCCACTGGGAAACCCGGATGTTGAGAAGAACCCGGATGTAGGCGCGGACGTAGGCGAAAGCATCCTAGTACCCGGATGTAGGCGCAGACGTGTACCTAGTACCCGTCCATTGGTTCTTTTATCGATCGCTCATTGGCTCTTTTTTCTCGACCGCTGATTGGTCCAAATGGAACTGCCCATCCTTCCCAGGTTAATTTACAATCCCCTTTTGGGGTTCAAGCTCTGACTATCGATGCCGCAACATTGTCTCCTCCGAACCTTGCCGAAAGGGAGACCTTTTGACCTGGATGTGACCTTTTGTCCCGCGCGCGCACTGCCGTTTATGACGCGCGCGCGCGCTGCGGCATCAGATCACCCCCGCGCGCGCGCGCGCTGCGGCCGGGGCGGGCCGGGCCGGGTCGGGAAAGTTGGAGGTAGTGTTTGAGCATTCTGAAAAACCGGAAGTGACGTCACACACTTGCGCAGACCCACCAAGCCACGTGAATGTTAGTCCAGGTGGATGCTCCCCCACCTAGGATTCACATGGATACCTCACTCGACACAATAGGCCCATTAGGGGCCCACATAGACCACAAAAACGTCTATTTCCATACCCTTTGGCTACCGCGCATGCGCAGAATGACCCTATTTCTACCCCACATCCACGCCATCAGATGCTCCATTACATAGGCTTCACATTGATACCTCACACGACCCATTCGAACCGTGAATAGCCCATCTCTAACCCAAACACACCCACACACATCCCCAAAAATGCCTGCTTTCTATACTACGGCCAGGCTGCGCATGCACAGAATATTGACAACGTACGAAGCATTAGTGTAGTCAAGTGCTCCTGCATGAGAGCTTCACATTGATACCTCACTCGACCCCATCGGACCATTAGTGGCCCCCCTAGACTCCAACACGTCCACCCCGTATGGACCTATACACCCATATGGGTCTATATGGGGCTATAGACAGACCTCGAACTTTTTTCAAAAATTTCACCGTTTCGTGCCGGCACACCTCCTATCATGTTTGTCTTGACGAGACTAAGAAAACAAATCCAAACAACCATACCGCAAATGTATAGAAGTAGGTTTCCCAGTGGGACAAACATTGGTCCTGGGACTATATGGGTCTATATGGGGCTATATGGTACTTTTTCAAACATTTCACCGTTTCGTGCCGGGACACTTCCTATCATGTTTGTCTTGACGAGACTAAGAAAACAAATCCAAACAACCATACCGCAAATGTATAGAAGCAGGTTTCCCAGTGGGACAAACACTGGTCCCATACCCCTAGTATGGGACTATATGGGTCTCCCTGAACTTTTTCCAGAAATTTCAACGATTCGCTCCGCGACACTTCCTATCATGTTTGTCTTGACGAGACTAAGAAAACGAGACCCCACAACCTATACCGCAAATGTCGAGAAGTAGGTTTCCCAGGATGGTCCTATATCCCCCATACCCCATATAGGCATTTTCCCGGATTTTTAGATAAAGTCCGTATTCCGTATTTTTTCAGGAAAATTTTTACATACACCCACCCTGGAACTAGGGGAGATAACTCTATTGACAGGCGAGCCCCGTTAAGCCCGGCGACCTATATACCCCCCATACCCCATATAGGCATTTTCCCGGATTTTTCGATAAAGTCCGTGTTCCGGGTTTTTTTCAGGAAAAATGTTACCACCACCAGACCGCATCACCGCGGAAGAATTCGAGGGCAAAGGTTGCCGGAACTATAGCCTAGACAGGTCAGTACATGCCTTGATCACGTGATCGCCACGTGACCAAGTTCTTCCTCAAAGCCTCCCCGTGACGTCACTACATCCGGGTGAAAGGGGACTCGATCGGTCCTTACACTACTACTTGCGTCCGTACGGCTTTTGGTCAGACCTCGATCTGTTGAGACAGCCCTGAAAGTAACATGCCACATCATGATTTTTTTTTCATCACACACTACCCTATTGATTGCGATGGTCGATGTTTCTTAGACATAACGTAAAAATGGTGGCTTCTCGAATGGTAGCTTTTTTTGGACACCGACAAGAGCGAAAAGACCGACGACAACGTGGATACGCGAGTGCTCACCCTAATCAGCCTGTATATAATGAAATGTGACGGATAATAAAAAGTGTAATCCTTGTTTTGTTGATTTCTCACTCAATCAGTCTCACCCACCCACTCGCCCACTCAACTAAGTCACTAACTAACTCTCCCAATCCTCCAACGCCTCATTCATACTCTTCGTCCCCACTCATCCCTTACTCCTCCTCCCCCTCCTCCTCACCCAAATTGCTTTACGGTGTTACTAAGTGAAGACAGGCTTTGAATGTCACTAGTGCGTTACGGCGACGGCTATATCCCGTACTTATATGTATACAATCCGTCCCCAGATCCAAAGCTAAACACTGTCGATCACGGGAACGTAAAATGCCATATCGGGAGCTCCTGACCAGGTGGCATTTCTGTCAAGAATTCCCCGTATTACTGAGTGGGAGCTTTCAATGTATACCTCATGCACATGACACTATTCCCCAAAACCCCTTTCTACGCTTCACAAACACGACTTCCTGGCACGGAAGATACGGAATTCCAGACACACAAGTCACACTGCCACCGCCACATCAAAGGGGACAATTAAGCCGTAGCATATATTACTATCATACTACAATTCAGGTTTCAGTTTCGTTAACCTTAAATCCGTTTGCCAAATTCCAGGTTGATTTTCAGCGTTTTATAATAAACAAGTCCTAGTCTATGATATCAAACCTGTGTATTCCTTGATTACAAATCATAAGTCTGTTTTCCTGAAAAGAAAACGAATGAATCTGTCGGGAATTGATAGCAAAACCAAGCACTGCACTTCCGGTTGCGAATGCGCAGTCGACCCTAGACTGTAGTACTCTCTGTTAAATCAAGATATTAACAGAAAGTGTCAGCATACTGTTCCAGCTGTTCAGTGATTGGTCATTCGACCCCGCCATTTTAAACTAATACGAGCATCTTCATTGGATCACTATTTATAGCAGCCACCCCAATCTTCATACACAACCGCGTGACTGTCTCAGTTGACGGATGACATAGCGCGGCCTCGCTTTCGATTTCAAAATCTGCCGTCTAACTGGAAAAATGTTGTTGTTGCTGCATCAGCCGATCATTGGCCCTCCGTAGAAGGGTCCAATACTATAGGAACTATTTTTAATTGATGATAACTGAACTTTTCTTCGACCTGAAGTTGCCAAATTTATCATTAATGTAAGCTTATTGGACTTTTTTTGTATTGTATGAATTTGGTATCCATATTTTCACCAGTTATCAATTGATAAAGAAAAAACGCCTTATGGGTAAAAGAGATAGGAGAGAGACCAGGAGATCGAACCGGCACTCACGTGGTGACCCACTTTTCAGTGCACCTGTGGCTGCTATTGGGACAAGATTGTATTGTTTAAGAAGTAACTTGGCTTAAAGTGTAAACCAGCCATTAGTACTGCGAATTGCCGATATGTTCGGTCAATAATTGTTGCCATATTCTGGAAGACAGATTGTCTTGTGTTTGGGGAAGGGGAAGGAGAAGAGTAATGGAGGCGTGTTGTATCTCGCTGTTATGTCCCATGTCCGTGAGTCAGGGGTGTTTTGCCCCAATTAGTTTTCCAATACTAATGTATGTGCCATTTTTCTCATTTTAGAGAACCCATCAGAGTGTGCCCGTCTTAAAAGAAAGCTAACCACTTCTCCACATGCATTCACTCACCTGGTTCTTCACCAAAGAAATACTCAAAAGTGCTCAGAACAACTCGGCTATTGGGGCTAAGTATTTTCCCTTCTTTTCCATATATAGATGCATGGGTGGTGTAAACTGGAATAGTTTGGTCTTAACAGGTTTATCGTCATACCGTAAAGTTGTGAGTTCGAAACCCTAGGTAGAGTTCAGTCTAATAATTAAAACTTATTTACATCTTAACACACTTTCTACAATGTTATCACTTTTTTAAAAAGAACAATTCTCAGTCAGATGGGAAAATACATACGTTGCTTTTCAAATTCACAGTGTCAGCTAATAAAATATCTACAAAGTATTTGTAACGTAAAACGAAATTGATAATAAATATACATATATGCTGTCAATTGGAGGAGTTTGGTCTTAAACCGTTTATCGATAAATCTATCGTCGATAAAAATTGTGAATTGAGAACTCTAATATCCCTACCACATGGACTGCAGGATTTGTCCGAATCTGGTGTTGTCGGAAATTCTGCTGTCGTCCGAAATTTACTATATTTCTTTTATATGCAAATATACAAAAAACATAATTAATATGGATATTTATTTTATACATTTTTATATAAAAATATAATAAAGAAATAATTTAAATTTCGGAAGACAGCAGAATTTTCGACAACAACAGATTCGGAGAAATCCTGCATCTAATACCTGTGATCCCCACGAGGGATCTTGTGCTTCTCGCCAGAATCAAGTGGGGTGTACATATGGGAAGTAAAAATCAAAATTGATGGGGCTTTATATACAAAAGTACGAGCATAAAAGTACCCGATAAGATGGCATAAATGAAACCATATCGGTATCGATGTGCAGATATTTTTATATATTCTTTGTGTGAAAGCACTGTATTACAAGCGTCTAGTCCGTCATTCATAATTCAGCCGTCGTCCATTAGAGAATATCCGCGTCCATAATCCAAAGACCTATTCCATATTCCATATAACAGTATTAGCACCAAATTCAAAAAGACAACCATAGCACATAAACATAGGCTTGTTTCCTGCAAGAGAGAAGCGGCAGTAGTATGTAGCAATGATTTCGAGTTAAGTTTTGCCGGGGGAGATAACTCTTGCATCCACCAGGGGGCGCCACCAGCTCAATTGACCAAAAACTACCTCCAGCACAGAAGAGTTCCAATCTAGGGGGAGGTAACTCTGGATGACTATAGTTCCGGCAAAGGCCCCCTGGGCATGTAGCGGCGTATGTCAGAGCAATAGCACAAAAGAAACATTTGTTCGAACGCATCATTAAACGACGTTAAAGCGTTAAGAAAGTGTGTTAAGGCGTTGAGACGGGCGTTAAGGCGTAACGACGGGCGTTGACGGGCGTCACTGCATTTCGATGAATTGGTGTCAATTCCATGGAAATCAGAGCTTCTGAGCTAATTTACCAGGGCGTTGAAGCGTTAAGCTAAGCGTTGATGGGCGTTACTGTCTATAAAAGCGAGCGTATTTCCAAAAACACGCACAGTCGACGTTCAACCGTCAACATGGCTTATACTTGCTCTGAGTGCGAACGCACGTTCACCAGACATTACGATATGATGCGACACCAGAAAAATATACATGGGATTGAAGACTCCGAGGAGTCCGTTGAGGGGGATGCTGATACAGAGACTGCTGAGAGTGTATCGACTGATACCGAAACAGAGACTGCTGAGAGTCTATCTAGTGATACGGAGAGCTTGACCTCAGATAGTCAGCATACGTCCGTGGAAAGTGAGGCAGAACCTACCTTCTGGGATCGTATTGTGACAGCAGCTATCAATACTTACGCTGCAGCGATCGAGGACGCCGGAGAGGATAATTTACAACAGGCGTACACCCAAATGCGCCCCCGCATCAGGAAAACAGCCATGGCGATCTATGAACAGTATACCTTACTACCGCTTGAAATGAAAGGCGACCCCACGCACAGGTCCATCATGAAGACCAAGCGTCACTTGGAAGAGGCTATGGGGCTACCACCCACCGGGGCCCTGGAAAATGCGATCGGAATGCGCAAACAACTGTTTCAGGACATGCTGCCCGAAGAATATCCAGGCCTGTCCGGCGATGATTAGAATAAACGGTTCAGAGCGAACATGGCCGAAGATGGAACTTTCTGAAATGGCGACTTCTGATTGGACAAGAATGCATCTAACGGACAGGAACGAATATGACAGATGCAAATGGTGGCCTCTGATTGGGCAAGTGTCTTTTTGAGTTGTAAACATACCCAACGCGGCTCCCCCAGCGTGGGTATGATGTAACGTTGGGGAAAAGGAGTGAGTGAGTGAATAGGGTTTAACGTCGCTTTCAACATTTTTTCAGCTATATCACGACGGGGAAGGGAAGGGAGCGGACGGGGAGGGGCAGGGGTACCTACTTGTAACAGAGCAGATCTAATGCTGCCATTTTATAGTGCTGTCCCACTGAAATATCATGCCGTTCATTGGGGAAAATAAACTATATGAAAAAACTTCTTGTTGTTGTTGTTCTCTCATGTGTAATCCTTGTTGTTGTTGTTGTTCTCTCTCCGGTCTATATCATGGCGTCAAGGCGTTATGTTAGAGCGTTAAGGCGTAACTACGAGCGTTGACGGGCGTCACTGCATTTCGAAGAATTAGTGACAATTCCATGGAATATCTAGAAAATCAGAACTTCTGAGCTATTTCACTAGGGCGTTGAAGCGTTAAGCTTGGCATTGGCGGGCGTTGCTACAAGATAACACCTCATACGACGCATTCGGACCAAGGATGGTCCATCTCTACACCAAATACCTTCCTTCACTGCCCCAAAATGTCCACTTTCGCTACTACTCCAGTGACGTCACAGATGACGTGGACATCCCTCAAATCGAAGTCTACACCCCGAGAGCTACAACATGACACCTTCCTGTACGCATTGAACCAAGGATGGTCCATCTCTACCCCAAATACCTTCCTGTACTGCCCCAAAATGACCACTTTACTTACTACAACCAACTGCGCATGCGCAGATTGACGCGACTTACACTTAAAAACACACCATTCTGACTCTAACCCACACAAGCTTCACTTTGACACCTTCCACGACCCATTCGGACCCATAGCGATCCATCTCTACCCCAAACACACACCCACATACCCCCCAAAATGCCCGCTTTCTATACTACGGCCAGATTGCGCATGCGCAGACTATTGAAAACGGACAAACCATTAGACCAGTGGGATGCTCCTCCACGAGAGCTTCAAAATAAGACCACATACGACATCATAGGATCATTAGGGGCTCACCTAGACCCCAAAACGTCCACCCCGTATGGGTCTATACCCCCATAGCCATGCAGTATAGGCCTATGGGCCTACCCAGGCCTCGGTGAACTTTTCCAAAAATTTCACCGTTTCGCTCCGGGATCCTTCCCATCGTGTTCTAAATGACGAGACGTGAAAAACAAATCCAAACAGCCCATATCACAATGAACGTGTGTGAATTTCCAAGGTTGAACCTATACCCCGATATAGCCAGTATGGGACTATATGGGCTATATGGTACTTTTCCAAAAATTTCACCGTTGCGCTCCGAGACCCTTCCCATCGTGTTCTAAATGACTAGACGTGAAAAACAAATCCAAGCAACCCATATCACAATGAACGTGTGTGAATTTCCCAGGTTGAACCTATACCCCCATATAGCCAGCCTATAGGCCTATATAAAGGCCTACCCGGTACTTTTCCCAAAAATTTCACCGATTCGCTCCGAGACCCTTCCCATTGTCATTTTCTTGGCGAGACAAGAAAAACGAGACCCCACAAGCCATAGTAAAGCCCACGAAAAAAAAAATTGATCTCCCCTCCCCCTATACAGGCATTTTCCCTTATATTGTATAATACAGACCCCTATTGTAGGGGTAAAGTCCGTGTTCCGCTTTTTATAGTTTCGGGAAACAATCCTAATTTTACATGCACTCACCCCATTGACTTGATAGGCAGGCCCCGATAAGCCCGGGGACCGATATTAGCCCTTTTGGCTAGAGGTGATAGAGGTTTTCCCCTATTTTAGGGGTAAAGTCCATGTTCCGCTTTTTATAGTTTCGGAGAAAAATCCTAATTTTACATGCACCCACCCCATTGACTCGATAAGCATGGACGGTGTCCTATCCGATTGGTTGATAAGCCAGCGGATGTCAGCGGGCATTTGCGGGACTAAGCGGTCGTCAACGGGCGCTAGCGGATGCTTGCAGGCGCTAGCGGGCGTTTGCAGACGCTTGCGGGCGTTTGTTGGCGCTAGCGGGCGTTTGCGGCTCTAGCGGCCGTTTGCGGACTCTAGCGGGCGCTAACGGGTGTTTGCGGACGCTGATGGTGTTGACGGGTGCCAGCGCCTAACGGGGGAGGGGGATATGTCAAAGCATTACACCGTGACGGCTTATTAACCAATCGGATAGGACACCATGCACAGCGGGAGTTGTTCCTATCGGTGTATAGATGGCGCTGTAACAATCATTCATAAATACAACCCTATTAGAAAGACTAACTCACTGCACCTTTATCGTTCAGTTCAACATGTCTTATTCTTGCTCTGAGTGTAACCGATCTTTCACCTGGTACCACAATATGATTAGACATCGGAAGAATATTAATGGGTATGAAGACACCGACGAGGTCTCTAATGTAGACAGCGGGAGTCTACACGATGCTACTGATACTGTGAGCTCATCCTCTGGCGATGACAGTGATGAAAACTCATTCTCTGACGCTAACAGCATCAGCTCATCCGAGAAAAGCGAAAGTTTGGGTGATCCAGACAGGGGAGCCATCATTTTGGGATCGTAATATGGATAAGGCTATTGACACGCCGCTGCTATCCAGGCAGATGGGCAGGATGAACAGACCTTATAGAAGGCCTATATCAACATGCAACCCCGAATCATAAAATCTGCAATGGCTCTGTATACACCTTGATTCCTCTTGAAATGAAGAGAGATCCTAACCACATGGCCATCATGAAAACCAAGAGCTACTTAGAAGAGGTTATTGGGTTACCTCCCAGAGAGGCCCTAAAAAACGCCATCAAGATGCGGAAATTGCTGTTCAAGGACATGTTGCCCTCGGACTTTCCCGGATTGGTAGATAGTCTGATGAGGAAGGAGGGCTCATTCTTACTGAATAATAATGATAAAAAAACTGTCGGTGATTTACGAAGCTTCTTGTCGAATTCTGAAATAAAGAAATAAAGCGAAAAGATGATGATGACAGACGATGAACTTCAAGAATGCACGAACAACAACAAGAACGCGGTTAAAACTGATATCACTCCAATTGTATGACTTATAAACATACCCAACGCGGCTCCCCAGCTTGGGTACGACGTAACATTGGGGATAATAAAATATATGAAAACTTGTAAACGTGCTGATCTCTCTCTTTCTCTCTGAGGTCGACGGGCGTTGAGACGGACGTTTGCGGGCGCTAGCGGTCGTTTGCGGGTGCTAGCAGGCGTTTGTGGGCGTTAGCGGGCGTTTGCCACTCTCTGAGGTCGACGGGCGTTGAGACGGACGTTTGCGGGCGCTAGCGGTCGTTTGCGGGTGCTAGCAGGCGTTTGCGGACGCTAGCGGGCGTCAGCGGGCCCAAGCGGGTGATAACCTCCACTAGCGATTAACGCTTCGTCGGAACACAATATAATAGTCATTATATTGTGAGCGATCATTAACAATGTTCACTGAAAACGTGCTGTACAGAGGTATTGTAAGTCGATAGTCGGCAACACAATGCACTGCCTGGTGCATAGGGGTGATTGTCGTTGTGGTAAATATAGTAAATGAACATTGGTGCCAATCTGCCATATAATTATCAATACAATGTACATCTGCTGCGTTAGTCGTCAATAGCTGTACAATGAATGGAAAGAATTCGAGAGATAACTAGTACTCGGGTAAAATGAAATGTACTGCGAACAATCTTATTATCATACAGATGGGATGTTCACTGCACAATTGACAGGATTTTTCACGGTAAGTACAGACACAATGCTCTTTAATACATGTGTAGAAATATAATAGGAAATTTAACTAGGCGATTTAATATAGGAATATTAACTTATTACGCTATTAATAATACAATGGTTAATATAGTAAGGTATGATTGTTGATCCGTGTGTCCCATCTTTTTTACCCATGGTGATGATCCGTTGTCCTCCGAGTACATCTGCCACTGAACGAGTCATCACGAATAATAGTTCATTGTCCACCATTGTATTACGTTATTTGTGCCGATACAATACAATACAAGAGTATTGATCTATTACCCCTATTCATCCATACATCACCTCTCATTGTTTCGCTGTCGAAGGAATATTATCTAAATCAATCTCAGTCAGAAGTGTCGTCATCACGCGCATGCTTCTCAATATGTCATAGGTATACACACTACATCATAAGACAATTTTCCGTACATCTTGAGATCTTCTCCGTATCATCTTCATACTCCAATTCCCATTCAACGCCGTGCCCCGTAACCTCTTCAGATAGCCACGTCACGTCTTGAGATAATCATGTAACGTCTTAAAATTCTCATACCACACCTTAAATCCGTCATGTCACGTCTTAAGATTGACATGTTATGGCTTAAGATTAGCACGTCACGACTTGAAATAACCACGTAACGTCTTAAGATTTGCCACGTAATTTATTTCACTACACAATGCCTTGAGATAGTCACGTAACGTCTTAAGGTAATCATGCCACCTCTTGAGGTAGCCATGTCACGTCTTACGATTGACATTATACGTCTTAAGACCGACACGTAATCATCGGAAGTGACGACATCAACGGACGTTACGTCATCGCCGGAAGCGCCGTAATCGCCGAAAAAGTCTCTTTCTAGACACTACTTTCTAGCCATGTTTGATTTGTATATCGAGATATACTTTCATATTATTATATTTTAGCGAATAATTGAATCCGCTACGTCGGCATATATGTGCAGCTTTGACGCAGCTCACAAATGGTGTTCGACACCCTTTCCCAACACAAAAACAATATGTACGATACTCCAATTTGTATGAATGTTTCACTGTCTACCAAGCAGTAACTGAATGGTAACTGTACGGGGTACTGTTCTGTCTGGATTTCACAGTAACAAACTTAAATTTTCCGTGCAGTACCAACAGGCTACTTGGAGGTACCAACATTAAACTGAACGGCGCTGCGTGGTACAGAACTGAAAAAAAGAACGGTGAAAGTTTGCAGCGTATGTGATATGATATATCATTTATTCTCTCGTGCATGTATTACCCTGTGCATTGTCATTGCTAAGATGTGGAAGTTTATACATGTATATCAATTCAATCAAGGCGGACAAAATTTGCCTACCTGCGCATTACATACATAGACTGCTCTCTCAAAACTGGTGGGTACAAAACGCACACAAAAGTGTGACAAAAAATATAATGCACAGATGTATCCAAGATGGTATATCAGGGGAATAACATCTAGACGTAACGCTATGAAAACTTCGTGCGAAATGTTCGCCGATATTCTACGAGAGCCCATAATGAGCCAATCACGACAATTTCTGCTTTTTCTCTCTGACAAAGATTGACGTTGAGTTCACAGAGATTAATATCTGCGCACGGCACAATCTTTCGATATTTTCTACCCCGCACCCCCCCCCCCCACCAGCAAAGCCAGACCTTTCGGTGAGAGTGAACTATTTGATGTTTACGGTTTACCACGCAGTCTAGAAACAATGCCATTTTGGGATAGTTTCCCGATAATGTCTATATAGTAGTCCACGTGCTACCGTGTGTAGTTACTGTGGGCGCAATTTTGAAATTGTTTCACCAAGCTAGTCACCTGGTTGGCTAACAGATGTAGTAGTGAGTGAGTGAGTGAATATGATTTAACGTAGCTTTCAACTTTATTTCAGTCATATCACGACGTTGGGTCCTATTCCTTCTCACACTCGGGAACCTCACGGGTGCCTCAGTTAGTCGCCTCTTACGACAAGCTTTCTGAGGAGCTGAGGCCTATATTCTTACCATGACCTGCGGTGTGCACAACGACATCCCAGGTCAATCCCCGGATGTATGGTCAAATTCGCACGGGATGTATATAGCGCTGAAGTCAGATATAATATCCCGTCATATTATATCTGACTTTACTGAGATCGAGATGTGTGTACAATTTATACACACTATTGTGTACTTCTCCAAGCAAATTATGCCGAAAGTACACATCGATGTGTACAAGACGTGCACAAGTGTGCAAAACGTTACACACCACTGAGCACGATAAGTTTTGCCACACTTTCGTGTACCGTACTTTTGTACACAGTAGTTTTGATCTGTGATGAAAAACGAAATTGTCTCCATATCCCCATTACAGCCATCTCTTAATTCTGTCAGCTCCCATATATTTGGCAGTCAGCCAATTAAGACTGACGTAAAAGGTCAATATTATTCCTTATTTTGCAAGTAGAAATTAGGTTTTTATCTGCCATTGGGCGTAGACAAAATATTACAAATGACAGTGAAATGTAGTTTACTGTACGGAAAACAATCGCCAGTCTATAGTTATGCATGTTAGAGAAAATGCACAATTCTTATATGCAAATGTTTCTAGTAAGGCCATATCCTGTGGAATCCAAAATAATAAGATTTGTTTGTTGTAGTTTTTATTTTCTTGCAAATAATTTCTATGAAGGCTAAGGCAATTGAGAAAAAATTCTCACTACCGGTGCCTATGCAAATGAGGTTCCAAGACGGAATTTCAAGATATATTTCATCAGAAAAAACTGTTTGTTTGGAACTTTGGCCTGCCATATTAGTAGTATAGAAAACCCCGCTAAAGCCACATTTTTCCGGGGGAGATAACTCTTGCATCCACCAGGGGGCGCTGTTTCCAGGTTAAAGTATAGGAAGCGGCCATTTACGGCCTATAACCTCTAAGGCCGTGTAGAGGTCAAGGCCGCTATAGTTCCAACAGGTGGCGCCCCCTCTTTCACCTCGAATTCCTCCGCGGTCTGGCGGTGATGCGGTCGCGGGGAAAAGCTTCCGCGGAGAAAAAGTAGTCCCCAGACTTCAAATACGCTGCATGGTCCGATTGGGTCGGGTGAGGTATCAAAGTGAAGCATTCGTGGAGGGGCATCCAGTCATGGGTGGGTGCATGTAAAATTAGGATTTTTTCCCGAAACTATAAAAAGCGGAATACGGACTTTACCCATAAAATAGGGGAAAATACCTATCAACTCTAGCCAAAAGGGCTAATATCGGGCCCCGGGCTTATCGGGGCCTGCCTATCAAGTCAATGGGGTGGGTGCATGTAAAATTAGGATTTTTTCCCGAAACTATAAAAAGCGGAACTCGGACTTTACCCCTACAATAGGGGTCTGTATTATACAATATAAGGGAAAATGCCTGTATGGGGTATGGGGATGGTCAAATTTTTTTGTGGGCTTTACTATGGCTTGTGGGGTCTCGTTTTTCTCGTCTCGCCAAGAAAATGACAATGGGAAGGGTCCCGGAGCGAATCGGTGAAATTTTTGGGAAAAGTCACCGAGGTCTGTATATAGGCTCATACTGGCTATATGGGGGGAGGGGTGGTCAATTTTTTTTGTGGGCTTTACTATGGGTTGTGGGGTCTCGTTTTTCTCGTCTCGCCGAGAAAAACACAATGGGAGGGTCCCGGAGCGAAGCGGTGAAATTTTTGGAAAAGTCACCGAGGTCTGTATATAGGCCTATAGGCTGGCTATGGGGGTATAGGTCCAACCTGGAAAATTCACACACGTTCATTGTGATATGGGTTGTTTGGTCTTGTTTTTCACGTCTCGTCATTTAGAACACGATGGGAAGGGTCCCGGAGAGAAACGGTGAAATTTTTGGAAAAGTGCCATATAGGCTCATATAGCTCCATAGGCTGGCTATGGGGATATAGGTCCATCCTGGGAAATTCACACATGTTCATTGTGATATGGGTTGTGGGGTCTTGTTTTTCTCGTCTCGTCATTTAGAACACGATGGGAAGGGTCCCGGAGCGAAACGGTGAAATTTTTGGAAAAAGCTCACCGAGGTCTGTATATAGGCCCATAGGCTGGCTATGGGGATATAGGTCCAACCTGGAAAATTCACACACGTTCATTGTGATATGGGTTGTTTGGTCTTGTTTTTCACGTCTCGTCATTTAGAACACGATGGGAAGGGTCCCGGAGCGAAACGGTGAAATTTTTGGAAAAGTGCCATATAGGCTCATATAGCTCCATAGGCTGGCTATGGGGATATAGGTCCATCCTGGGAAATTCACACATGTTCATTGTGATATGGGTTGTGGGGTCTTGTTTTTCTCGTCTCGTCATTTAGAACACGATGGGAAGGGTCCCGGAGCGAAACGGTGAAATTTTGGGAAAAAGCTCACCGAGGTCTGTATAGAGGCCCATAGGCTGGCTATGGGGTATAGGTCCAACCTGGGAAATTCACACACGTTCATTGTGATATGGGTTGTTTGGTTTTGTTTTTCACGTCTCGTCATTTAGAACATGATGGGAAGAGTCCCGGAGCGAAACGGTGAAATTTTTGGAAAAAGTCACCGAGCCCTGGGCTATGGGTGTATAGGTCCATACGGGGTGGACGTTTTGGGATCTAGGTGGGCCACTAATGGTCCGATGGGGTCGAGTGAGGTATCAATGTGAAGCCTATGTGAGCGGGCAACCGATGGGGTGCATGTGGGGTAGGAATTTCGTCATTCTGCGCATGCGCAGTAGACAAAGTGTATGGAAACAGACGTTTGGGGATCTAGGGGAGCCACTAGTGGGCCGATTGGATCGAGTGAGGTATCAATGTGAAGCCTATGTGAGGGGGCATCTGATGGGGTGAGTGCGGGGTTGAAATATCATCACTCTGCGCATGCGCAGTGGACAAAGGGTATGGAAATTGACGTTTTGGGGTCTAGGTGGGCCACTACTGGGCCGATGGGATCGAGTGAGGTATCCATGTGAAGCCTATGTGAGGGGGCTAGACTAGGGTGTCGTTTCCATTCTGCTGCGCAGGCCACGTGGGTTGTGACGTCACTTCCGGGTTTCACCTCCAAACCTAGAAGAGTTCCAATGTTCTCTTAGACGTCCGGATGTTCAACCTCCGGGGGATTTCCCGGCCCGGCACGGCCCGCCCCGGCCGCAGCGCGCGCGCGCGCGGGGGTGATCTGATGCCGCAGCGCGACACGCGCGTCATCACCGGCAGTGCGCGAATGAATGTCGGATCAAAAGGTCAAAGGTCACATCCAGGTCAAAAGGTCCAAGGTCTTCCTTTCGGCAAGGTTCGGCGACAATGTTGCGGCATCGATATACAGAGCTTGAACCCAAAAATGGGATTGTAAATTAACCTGGGAAGGATGGGCAGTTCCATTTGGACCAATCAGCGGTCGAGAAAAAGAGCCAATGAGCGATCGATAAAAGAACCAATGGACGGGTACTAGAATTTCGCTCACGTCTGCGCCTACATCCGGGTACTGGGATGCTTTCGCCTACGTCCGCGCCTACATCCGGGTTCTTGTACACCCGGGTAATGTTTTCTGGACATGGATGGGTTACCTTTGGCTCCCTTCTAGGCCACTGATGGACTATTCATGGACTGAATCCCCACATGCTTACACAGAAAACACACAAGACAGGGTTTGAGATCTCATTTGGTTTTTTATTCAGTGAACAACGTGAGAACAACCACGTGAAAATAAACTGAAGCCCAGAACAGGGGGCTTGTACATTGAAAGAACTTAAGCCCAGAACAGGGGGCTTGTACATTGAAAGAACTGAAGCCCAGAACAGAGGGACTTGTACATTGAAAGAATTCAAGCCCAGAACGGGACTTGTACATTGAAATGATGGGCGGCCCAGTCATATACGAGTACATCTCGGTCCTCGGCCTTGGGGTACTCGTCAAACATGTGGACGATCGTCTGCATGGAATGTCCCCGACATCGATGGCACAGGTAAAACAAGCAATATTGTCCGCACACCATACTGTCCAGGCTTTGCAACGTTTTAGTATTCCAACACCACGTCTCTGTGCCTTGGTCCATGAAGTCTGTTAAATCGGAATGGAGGGGTGGTAGGCCGTACGGATCAAAGTATTCGTCCTGTTCTTCTGTCAAGTACACGGCCACCCAGTGTTGACCGGGTTGATCCATCGGGTCTGTATTCAGGACGTAAGCAGCAGGATACACACGGTCTAATGGGAACACGTCTCGGGCGAACACTCCTTGAAAGACCATGCGTGTCCCTGGATCATTCTCCAGCACGGTGCGTATCTGGTCTGTATCCATGTTAGGTGGCAAAGTCACACAGGACGTTACGGCTTTTATCGATTTGAATGATGTTGTCAAACTCAGCGTAGCAAATCACATTGATGGTTTTCGGTAAAGGTGTCCCGAAATGCAGTTCCAAGCGTATGTTGCCTTTCTTGACGAGACTCAGTTGATGATCGTTGTCTAAGGTGGTAGTCAGATCGAAACAGAACAAGGTGTACCCTTTGCCGAAATCGTCTCGACTGATCATATTTCCCTCGTCTTGGTTGATTTGGCCAGTTGCTGTGAAGAGGTTCAGATAGCGCCGGATGTAATTGTCCGTTCCGAAATTAGGTTGTAAAGGCCGTGCTGGTACCTGTTGGCCATCCACATGCAGGGCCACGAAATTGATGTTGAACGCTTTTAGGTTGAACGGATTCCTCGAGAGAGTCCCATTATAACTGACGTTCTCCACACAGGCTAGGATTAAACGCTTGGGCAAATCCCCCAGGAACAGGTTTTCTTGATTGACAATCATATTGCCTTTAGGAACGGAAAAGACCTTGGTCTGTACTCGTCGAATCGGGTACTGGGCTGGTTTTTTCTCCAAGGCTCTGATGTGCCCCAACTGTACACCTGGGCTCGGTTTCACTTTGCGTACAAACAGACTTGCCTCTTGGATGACAATGTTATACTCGAGGTCCTCACTCGGGGCCATCAAGGCAAACGCAGGCGTTGCGCGCACTAGTCGTATTTTGACAGGTACTCCATTCAAGAGGTATCGGTCCTGCATGAATAAGTCCGCATGCAGACGTCCCATCATATCGATCGAGTGACTCTCTGCTGTGGCATCCACTCTCTCCGTATAGCTGTCATTATCAGGACTCGCTTCCATCTTGCCTGGGGTATCTCGGTAGAACAACGGGGCTGTCAAATACGACTTTATAGCGTCACGCCCGTAGGATAACAGTGTTTCGATGTAGGCTCGGTACGGGTGCGTGTTCGTCGAGGCGCTCACCAGTTTATCACTGAGGGCTATATCCACTTGCTGGAATAGCGAATGAAGCCAGAGATTCACTGGACCCACGGGTGCATCTGCTTTGAGGACTGACCCATCTTTATTGGTGATTTTAGCTTTCACATATAGGTACGTATGGGCTAAATCCAGGTAGGTCGTATCTGCGTTGGTGATGGTGAATTCAATGGGGCCTGTGGCTGTAATGCTGGAAAGGGGCAGATGTTCCACCCATTGACCCTCTTCGGCACTGGTCTGAGTAGGTGGGACGGTCCATAAATCAAATTCACTGTTGGTAGAAGGACACGACTCGGCATGGATGAAAGCCATCTTTAAGAAAAGATATCCTTGGTCTTCAATGTGCGTCGTCGCTGGGTCGGTCGTCGACTGGTGCGTGGTCTCGGTGGTGCAGGTTTTTTATTCCCAACGGTGCGTTGTGCTTTGGCGACCAAGACGCCTCCTGCTTCTTTGGCTCGACGTTTCGGTGCTTCTTTGGGTGCCGCACCGCCCAAGACATCACCCGCGACTTGCAGTCCACTGCGCACCGCTTGTTTGCCGATCGCTTTGACCCCACGTGTCACCAAGGGGAGGAACGTTTTGACGATGCTCCCGAGTATGTTCCCCAGTCCATGTCCTCGTTGCATGCGTGTACCTGCAAAGACAGGAAAGCTACCCCCGGCCTGTTTGGTGTAATGATCGACGTAACTGGCTGTATGGCATTGATAAGGCACCTTCATTATGCAAAGTGAACCGCTCGGACTTGACGGAAATGAAGTGTCAGCACCACTTTCCCACGCTCGAATGCAATCGGTTGACCGGTGTCGTCTCTTATATCGATGACGATGGAGCTAATATCGGTCTGACTGACCGGTAGATACACGATATGCCTGAAACTGTGGGTGACTTGAGCTCCATACTTGCCTTTCACCGGGCAGACGCGCAGTAGAGGTACGTTGCTGTCGCCGACAATGTGTGCATCGACCACGTCCGAGTAGATGTACAGGCCATACATACCACCACGCATGTCCATCGAGATGTGGGCTCTCTCGCCGGTGGAGCCAGCGTACCCCCGTAGATCGAGACCCAGCATTTGCTGTAGGGTAGGACTGAGTTCGACACTCACGTTGGGGCTGAGCGTGAGACAGGCCTTGTCGTTGTGTGCGTTGTAACCGAAGTCCACATGATTTTTGAAGGGGAAAGATTTTATGGGTTTTGAAGTATTCGTGACGTCTCGTAGAGACTTATAATGCATCAGACTCCTCAGTTCACCCATGAACTCCTTGGGGGTATCGTATTGACCTTCGGGTAGTTTGAGTCGAGTTTCTTGTCCTTCGTAGGTCACCTCGTACCATACTTCATTGGCTCGCACGTTGTACCACGAGTAAGGGTATTGGATATCCACGAGTCCACATTCCCAGCGTCCAGGTAAATGCAACGGTTGCGGTAACTGGGTCACGTACTTGGTCAAGGTGTTGTCAGGAAACACATCAGCCGAGCTGTTACTGGGTAGGGTGAGGTAAAACATGACGACGGAGCTTTCCTGCTGCTGCTGTTGGTTTTAATACTTCTCCCAGCCCTTGGGCGTTAATCGTCGTGATGGTTGCGGTGACTTAGATCTTGGTGGTTGCAGGGGGTGGCGTGGTAAAAGGGGTGAAAAAGTAGGTGCCCGCCGTGGTGGTGTTTTGGGGGGTGACTCCGGTTCCCACTCGTGGTGTGGTGAGAGTCGTCGTGCACGACTGGCCGATTGCATAAAGGCCCAGCGCTGGGGGTTCCCCACCAATTCCTGTGGTACATGCATGTCTTTCAAGCCTTGAGCGAAGACCTCCCATCCTCGAGGATTCGTGTGCGACCTGCGTTGACGCATCAGGTCATTCATTAAATCCGTCATGTGGGTACCGGGGACCACCTGATTCTGTACCAGTAGTTCACCTTTATCATTCCAAGTCATGTTAGGATTCTGTTTCATCCGTTGTAATACCAGGCCAGCTTGTTTCTTGAACGATGCAGGTACACTCTTCAGGACTTCGTCTTCGACCCACTGTGGAGCTGTGGGTGGTACCCCTGGTAATGAAGGCTGTTGGAGCGGTGCTGAGGTCGGTGGTGTGTCGCGTGGTGGTGGTGGTGCTGGGATAGAGAGGGATTTGTATTGGTCCATGAACGTCATGTACCGCTGAAGCGTCTCATTGTACTGTTGTACTTTCTCACTGTCGTTTAACCCCGGTCGTTGTAAGATCTGACGCATCTCTTCATCGAGGGTGTTTATCGTCTTCACCGTAGAAGGTACGGGGTACGGTGATTGGAGGTTTTGAAGGAGCCGAGGTTCGACGAGGACCATTTTTTTCGTGTGGTTCATTGTCGGCCGAAGAGTCCACCCAATACCGGACCCAACACGGAAGCGGCCAACGGTGCTAAGATGGCCCCGAGAAATCCACCTTTCTGTAACACCTTTTTCTGTTTGAGAAACTCGCTTCTGGACTAGGGTTCGCAGACCTGTCTTATGCTTGGCCAACTTCGCTTTCTGAGCCGGAGTCAGTGGTACGTTGCCTTTTAAGATATTGAGTCCAATCTCACACAGACAGCACACGAGAGCGGGGTCTGCACCGCGTACAATGGTTCGAACCAACTCGGGTGGGGCCGTCTTCAATACACGGAGCGTCGGGGCGTGCTTCCGTACTCGTGCAGACATCATGTACAACTAATGCTAGAACCCACAACCCTGCCCTTTTTATCTATCTCAGAGAACAGAGACAAAAATCAACCATGATGTGGTATTAATTCTTTTATTATCCCCATCATCAAAACACACACACCCCAGCTGGGGGAGCCACTGTGGGTGTGTTTACATTATTTTTGCATGTACACGTGTCTCTCCGGGAAAGATTCCGGTGCGTAGTCGAAGGTGATCGCGGGTGGCTTGCTTCAGGTCGAAGAGCATATACCCGTGCTGAGGGGTTGTCGCATCTTTGAAGGCTTTCAACGCAAACGCAGTGCGTCCAGGGTACATCTGTCTCGCCAGGTGCAGCAGTTGAGTGGTATCTCTCGGGTTTTTGAAGACCACCATGTAGTGGGCATTTAAGCTGATGTTCCGATGTTCTTTGTTTTTACTGAACAGATTCTGCACAATGTAGATGATGCTGAGCCGTCGATGATGGCTGCCTTTGGTAAAGAGTTGGGTGACCCGACTGTCCGTCTCCGCCATGAGATCATCCAGAACCACCAAGGTGTCGGGTTCCAAATCGGCCAGGTTGGGTAGGCCTTCCACGAACGTGATGTGGGGCATTGCTGCATACGCTGCCTGCCATTCTCCGTAACACCACACGACTCGGGCAATGGGTGGAGTGATCATGCTGTCGGCGAGTTCGAGGAGCTTCCTGACGAAGTGCGTTTTGCCGGAACCCGTCGGTCCTGCGATGACGCAGGTGAAGGGATGTTGCCAACGGGGGTCCATGGTTGGAGGTGTATCCGCTGTCGTGGTAATCCGCTCTTGTAAATTTGGTACGAGTGAACTGGAGTGGTAGGTACAACGTCGGTCGCCGTTGTCTGTTCACTGTGAGTGATGATGGTGGTGGGTACAACGTTGGTCGTCGTTGTCTGTTCACTGTGAGGGATGAAATCCGGTGGGTTTTCAGACGTAGTAGGTGTACTTGGTGTAGGTGTTGACTGTATACTCGGTGTGGAGCTCGTTGTGGCTTGTACACAGGGTGTGGTGATGACTGGGCTCGATACGGGGTTGACTGGTGCTATCTGTAGACCGGTTTCACTGATAGCTGGTGTTCTCAATTGGTTAAGTAACGTGCTGACATAGGCTACGTCGTAAAACACACCTCCGTACAACACACTCAGCAGGGTTAGCAATATCACCACAAAGCCCACTTGCGCTTTGCGCGTTTTGGGAGACGCTGTTTTCAGAGACGGTTGCACCGTGTTCATGGTCGAACGTGGAATGAAGGATGACGGTAGTGGTGTCTGGCTTTATAGTCGTTTCACCTGGTTGGCTGCGACCCAGGAATTGAAGGAACTGGGCCAGCCTTGCCATTTCACGAAATGAAACAGTTTGCCACGTCGACGTTCCGTTTTCAAAATCTGCTCCACCGTGTAGTAGTCTTGCTGTGTTTTTACGACAGGCTGTAATTCCATCTCGTAAAACGTGCCTAGCAACGGTTCCCCTTGAAGATCTTCCAGTTCATAGACTCGCTGCTGTCGGGGTAGGCGCCGTTTAATCAGAAAGTGCTCATCGCTCCAGTTGGGCAAGTAACTTTTCTCGAACTTGCCCTTGAGTTTACTGATCCGTACAGGGTCCCCGACCTTAAACCCCGCCTTCGACGTTCGCTGCGATTGTATGGGGTACAAGACACGCCGGACTTGGGCTTCATTGCGTTGGGTCACGGTAATGGGGGCTCTCTCTATACTCCGATGATAGGCTCGATTGTAACCCCTCACAAGTTTCGGGAGAACATCGATGTACCGCCTTGTATTCTTATAGGTGAAATATTTATACATACGGCCTTTGAATGTCCTGTTGAACCTTTCCACCACGGAAGCCTTGGTCTCGTTGTACGTATTCGCTTTCTGAGCCGGAGTCAGTGGTACGTTGCCTTTTAAGATATTGAGTCCAATCTCACACAGACAGCACACGAGAGCGGGGTCTGCACCGCGTACAATGGTTCGAACCAACTCGGGTGGGGCCGTCTACAATACACGGAGCGTCGGGGCGTGCTTCCGTACTCGCGCAGACATCATGTACAACTAATGCTAGAACCCACAACCCTGCCCTTTTTATCTATCTCCGAGAACAGAGACAAAAATCAACCATGATGTGGTATTAATTCTTTTATTATCCCCATCATCAAAACACACACACCCCAGCTGGGGGAGCCACTGTGGGTGTGTTTACATTATTTTTGCATGTACACGTGGTGAGTCTCTCCGGGAAAGATTCCGGTGCGTAGTCGAAGGTGATCGGGGGTGGCTTGCTTCAGGTCGAAGAGCATATACCCGTGCTGAGGGGTTGTGGCATCTTTAAAGGCTTCCAATGCAAACGGTGTGCGGCCGGGATACATCTGTCTCGCCAGGTGCAGCAGTTGAGTGGTATCTCTCGGGTTTTTGAAGACCACCATGTAGTGGGTATTTAAGCTGATGTTCCGATGTTCTTTGTTTTTACTGAACAGATTCTGCACAATGTAGATGATGCTGAGCCGTCGATGATGGCTGCCTTTGGTAAAGAGTTGGGTGACCCGCGCATCCGTCTCCGCCATGAGATCATCCAGAACCACCAAGGTGTCGGGTTCCAAATCGGCCAGGTTGGGTAGGCCTTCCACGAACGTGATGTGGGGCATTGCTGCATACGCTGCCTGCCATTCTCCGTAACACCACACGACTCGGGCAATGGGTGGAGTGATCATGCTGTCGGCGTGTTCGAGGAGCTTCCTGACGAAGTGCGTTTTGCCGGAACCCGTCGGTCCTGCGATGACGCAGGTGAAGGGATGTTGCCAACGGGGGTCCATGGTTGGAGGTGTATTCGCTGTCGTGGTAATCCGCTCTTGTAAATTTGGTACGAGTGAACTGGAGTGGTAGGTACAACGTCGGTCGCCGTTGTCTGTTCACTGTGAGTGATGATGGTGGTGGGTACAACGTTGGTCGTCGTTAGTTGTTCACTGTGAGGGATGAAATCCGGTGGGTTTTCAGACGTAGTAGGTGTACTTGGTGTAGGTGTTGACTGTATACTCGGTGTGGAGCTCGTTGTGGCTTGTACACAGGGTGTGGTGATGACTGGGCTCGATACGGGGTTCACTGGTGCTATCTGTAGACCGGTTTCACTGATAGCTGGTGTTCTCAATTGGTTAAGTAACGTGCTGACATAGGCTACGTCGTAAAACACACCTCCGTACAACACACTGAGCAGGGTTAGCAATATCACCACAAAGCCCACTTGCGCTTTGCGCGTTTTGGGAGACGCTGTTTTCAGAGACGGTTGCACCGTGTTCATGGTCGAACGTGGAATGAAGGATGACGGTAGTGGTGTCTGGCTTTATAGTCGTTTCACCTGGTTGGCTGCGACCCAGGAATTGAAGGAACTGGGCCAGCCTTGCCATTTCACGAAATGAAACAGTTTGCCACGTCGACGTTCCGTTTTCAAAATCTGCTCCACCGTGTAGTAGTCTTGCTGTGTTTTTACGACAGGCTGTAATTCCGTCTCGTAAAACGTCCCTAGCAACGGTTCCCCTTGAAGATCTTCCAGTTCATAGACTCGCTGCTGTCGGGGTAGGCGCCGTTTAATCAGAAAGTGCTCATCGCTCCAGTTGGGCAAGTAACTTTTCTCGAACTTGCCCTTGAGTTTACTGATCCGTACAGGGTCCCCGACCTTGAACCCCGCCTTCGACGTTCGCTGCGATTGTATGGGGTACAAGACACGCCGGACTTGGGCTTCATTGCGTTGGGTCACGGTAATGGGGACTCTCTCTATACTTCGATGATAGGCTCGATTGTAACCACTCACAAGTTTCGGGAGAACATCGATGTACCGCCTTGTATTCTTATAGGTGAAATATTTATACATACGGCCTTTGAATGTCCTGTTGAACCTTTCCACCACGGAAGCCTTGGTCTCGTTGTACGTATGGAAGAAAAACACCTTCTGGGCTTTCAGAAACTGTTGGAACGGTCTGTTGAGGAATTCCGTGCCTTCGTCGGTTTGCAAATACAAAGGTTTGCGCCCGGTCTTGAAGATGTCTTTGAACGCCGCTATGAGATTCGCCCCCGTTTTCGTCCGGATGGGTACCACCCACGCATACTTCGATAGGATATCGATGCACGTCAAGATATACCGATTCCCACCGTTGTGTTTGGCAAAGGCGCTCATATCGACCAAATCCGCTTGCCACTGGGCATCTATTCCTCCCACGTTGACCCGGTTCCGTAGAAAATGGCGACGGACAGCTCGATGTAAGGTATAGGTGTCTTGTTTTCTTAACCAATCTCGGATTTGGGCACGTTGTATTCCCTGGGGTTTGGCCGCTCGATAGAGAGCCGACAATGCACTATAGGCCGCCGGACTGTCGGGACTGTAGTATAACTTATCCAACACCTTCTCCCAGCGCTTCATGGTGACAAATGATGATGGATCCTGGCTCTATCGTTTATTTATAACGGGTATATCTTGGGCCGGAGTTTCTTTCTGATTTTCTTCGTTGGCTTCCACAGTGTCCATGGTAAATGACCAGTCCAACTCGTCTGATGACCGCTTGATAAGCACTTGATCCACATCTACCACGGCATCTTCCAATGCAGACCATAGATCAGGGTGAAGGGTAAAATGCACTGTACCCCCATCTAGCCGAGCCAATTCAGAATTATATGCTCCGTCATGGTCAGTACGTGAATGGTACCAGATTTGACTGTCTCTCGTATTTATAGGGAGAACCCCGTGAGATCAAAGGATCGGGTGGTCATGTCACTGGACTGACTGAGTCTAGCCGGGTAATCAATGGCATCGTCGTCTGGTTCATTGCTAGACAGTTGTTCATTGGGTTCTGCCGCCGCTTCTCTCAGGGCACGAGCCACTCCAACTCGTCTGATGACCGCTCGTCCGGTGTAAACAGTTGGTCCACAATAGGCACCACTTTCTCCAAGGCTGTCCACAGGTCAGGGTCTAGGGTGAAGCTTTGCGTAGGATCGTGGTAACGCTCCACACGGGCAAAGAAGGGTCCACGGTGTACGTAGTTGGCGTTCTCGAGGTGGATGAGGTTTCCGTCAAGCTCACCGCTCAACACCCGTTTAAATTTGGTCCAGCCATCACGGTGTAGGGTAACCGTATTCGATACGGTCTCAGCGGGCGACCAGCAAACATCTCCACGGTCTTCCACGAGGGTGACTTTATCTTCATAGACGTGTAACCCCACCTGGGGTGTAAGGGGCAGGATGGCTCGTAGGACTGGTGACATGGTTGACCCAATGACGAAGGATGAATGACACACACGCAGACTGTCTCTCGTATTTATGGACAGGTCTCTCGGTGACATGGTTGACCCAATGACGAAGGGTGAATGACGCACACGGTGACTGTCTCTCGTATTTATGGTGAGGTCCCACTGTCAATGCCGCAACGCCAGGGTGAATAGGGCACAGACCATGACTAGGCCAACCAGCCGTCGCTGGTTCCGGCGTGAGCGCTCGTGGTGCATAGCCCGGGCATCAAGGATGGCTGTCATAGTCCAGTAGTGGTGAGTGATGGCACACCTCTCCATCGAATGCACTCTGTCGAGGACCGCTTCTGTGAACTCTTTCAGGATCTGGCGTCGCCCCTCGTTGTCGTCGCCATCTGCAAACATGGACCGAACCACTGCTCGGTAACCCGTGAATGAATTAACCACGGTCGCATGCTGTAAAATGCGAGTCGCATAGGGACGGGTGTCCGTCATGGCTCTGCAACCGTAGAAATGGAGGTGTAGGATCCAGAGAGACGTGTTTTATAGACCATGTCACACATGCGCGCCTAGACGTAGCTCTACGGGTGTAGTCCATGATACGTAATATTCTGATGGGTTAGTCCAAAAAAGAGAGCAACAACAACACAGATTACAGATCAATCCTTTTATTATGCGTGAATCGGGCGTAACCTGTGAACATGATAGGACATGTACTGACCTGTCTGTGGGGGTTTTACACAATGTCGTTCACCTTCATGTCTTTTCGGGTACGTCCGTGTCTTTTCGGTAAAGTCCGTGTCTTTTCGGTAAAGTCCGTGTCTTTTCGGTAACGTCCGTGTCTTTTCGGTAAAGTCCGTATCTTTTCGGGTATGTATGAGGGTCTTGAGGGGGGCGACTGTATGTGACGAGTTGTATGTGTTTTTCTCGGTAACGTCCGTGTCTATCATCCGGGCACTTCACGTCTGCGCCTGCATTGGGGTATGTATGAGGGTCTTCATGCGCGCGCGCTGCGGATTCACCCACGCACTGCCGGATAATCCGCGCGCGCTGCGGCCGGGGCGGGCCGGGCCGGGCCGGGAAAAACCCCGGAGTTTTAACATCCGGACGTCTAAGAGAACATTGGAACTCTTCTGGGTTTGGAGGTGAAACCCGGAAGTGACGTCACAACCCACGTGACCTGCGCAGCAGAATGGAAACGACACCCTAGTCTAGCCCCCTCACATAGGCTTCACATGGATACCTCACTCGATCCCATCGGCCCACTAGTGGCCTTCCTAGACCCCAAAACGTCAATTTTCATACCCTTTGTCCACTGCGCATGCGCAGAGTGATGATATTTCAACCCCGCACTCACCCCATCAGATGCCCCCTCACATAGGCTTCACATTGATACCTCACTCGATCCAATCGGCCCACTAGTGACTCCCCTAGATCCCAAAACGTCTATTTCCATACACTTTGTCTATTGCGCATGCGCAGAATGACGATATTCCTACCCCACATCCACCCCATCGGTTGCCCCCTCACATAGGCTTCACATTGATACCTCACTCGACCCCATCGGACCATTAATGGCCCACCTAGATCCCAAAACGTCCACCCCGTATGGACCTATACACCCATAGCCATGCAGTATAGGCCTATGGGCCTACCCAGGCCTCGGTGACTTTTTCCAAAAATTTCACCGTTTCGCTCCGGGACCCTTCCCATCGTGTTCTAAATGACGAGACGTGAAAAGCAAATCCAAGCAACCCATATCACAATGAACGTGTGTGAATTTCCCAGGTTGGACCTATACCCCCCATGGCCAGCCTATGGGCCTATATACAGACCTCGGTGACTTTTCCCAAAAATTTCACCGCTTCGCTCCGGGACCCCTCCCATTGTGTTTTTCTCGGCGAGACGAGAAAAACGAGACCCCACAACCCATAGTAAAGCCCACAAAAAAAATTGACCACCCCTCCCCCCATATAGCCAGTATGAGCCTATATACAGACCTCGGTGACTTTTCCCAAAAATTTCACCGATTCGCTCTGGGACCCTTCCCATTGTCATTTTCTTGGCGAGACGAGAAAAACGAGACCCCACAAGCCATAGTAAAGCCCACGAAAAGGCATTTTCCCTTATATTGTATAATACAGACCCCTATTTTAGGGGTAAAGTCCGAGTTCCGCTTTTAATAGTTTCGGGAAAAAATCCTAATTTTACATGCACCCACTCCATTGAGTTGATAGGCAGGCCCCGATAAGCCCGGGCCCGATATTAGCCCTTTTGGTTAGATTTGATAGGTATTTTCCCCTATTTTAGGGGTAAAGTCCGTATTCCGCTTTTTGTAGTTTCGGGAAAAAATCCTAATTTTACATGCACCCACCCATGACTGGATGCCCCTCCACGAATGCTTCACTTTGATACCTCACTCGACTCAATCGGACCATGCAGCGTATTTGAAGTCTGGGGACTACTTTTTCTCCGCGGAAGCTTTTTCCCGCGACCGCATCACCGCCACACCGCGGAGGAATTCGAGGTGAAAGAGGGGGCGCCACCTGTTGGAACTATAGCGGCCTTGACCTCTACACGGCCTCAGAGGTCAAAGGCCGTAAATGGCCGCTTCCTATACTTTAACCTGGAAACAGCGCCCCCTGGTGGATGCAAGAGTTATCTCCTCCGGCAACATGTGGCTTTAGCGGGTTTTTATATACTACTCATATTGAAGCAATATTCTCACGACGTTGAGAATGAGGAAGTCTACCCGAATTTTTAGAGCCATACACAAATAAAACCACAGATATATTTAGCGATTATCTCATGCCTGTACTTGCATTGAGAGCTCCATCATCCGAACGCATGGCACGATCATACGTAGAAACTTCTGCTCGCAGCCATGCGGTAACGGGTGCTATCTGAGTGTAATAGGGCGTTTCCCAAATGGTCACATCCGACTGGCCCCGTTACATCCGACATCGGTGCAATCACATTCATACAACGAAGACACACCTCCAGAAAGCGATTGATTGAAATGATCCCATGGTGGGCTTCGAGTGCCCCCATCACAAAATAAAAATCATATCATTTTCCTGTGGTCTGCCGCCGATTTTATTTTGTTTTCAAATATGTTAGGCCGTTTGTTTCTTAAGATAAACAAAGAAGCATGCTCCACTAGAGTGAGAAATAAAATAGTTAATTTGCACAACTTCGTTTTGGTCTCGCGTAGACTACCCCAGTCTTGCGCCTCGTGAAACTGACATGTTTGCATGTGTGAGAAATATTTGAATACAGATAATTTCATTGGCTCGTTTAAATGGGGCCGACATTTGACCTCATGCTTTGGGAACAACTTTCGAACTGGATTATCTCCCTCTAGATAGATGGCGCCGCGTGAAATACATGCCGAATCACAGCGAAAATCTAAGGGTAGTGTTAAGTGAAACGTGAAATGCCCTTAGAAAGCTAAGATGTGAGAGCTCATAAATAGTATGTTTCGTGGAAATGAGAAATTAACGTTATCAAGGTATAATGAAACACTCGAATAACTTATTTAATTTTATTTGACAATGATATTGGACATTGAACAATTCAACATAGTCAAATTTGCATATTTTGATAATCACAATCCCACAATTTCTCACAACAGAACTTCACACGAATGGAAATGAAAACTATTAACATACCGGTACTAACAGATTTTTCTACAATGATATTTAGATTATCATCACTCACGATACAAAGAAAAATGCATGACAGACAAAATTAACGTCATAACACCTCTTGGTCTGGATGAATTCATGGGAAAATACACAGCTTTTAAGTCACAGCTTGCTAGAATGCTTTTTTCGCGTTTACCTGATACAAAAATTCACAAAGTAGTTGGTTGATGCAAATTAACGCATCTGAAAATAAATATGTTAGGATAAAACAGTAAACGCTGATGAACGCTTCAGTTTACAGATGAAATAATTAGAATAGTATATATCTCTCTATACATACTGGTATATAACTTACTTATAAAATCTAATCCTTTCCTGCCTTAAATACACTTCAATACATATAATCAGAGGTACTGAACTTCTGATATAATATTTCAACATAAGGGGGGGAGTCTGGAAGACAGTTGAATGAATGTTTTCTATCGCTGAACGTTTCTCCACAATAACATACAATGGCACTATTTCGTTTCAGTGTTCATTGCATGAAGTAAAATAGAACAGTTAAGAGTATTTCAGTTGGTTGGTTACACAGGACAGTACTTGAAATTAGCGCACCGATGATGCGTCCGTTTGCGAAATAACAAAAGACATCATTTATATTTGCACCCAGCAGTATTCTTGTCAGTTCCTAGCTATAGAATAGTATAAGCGTTCATTTCGACGGGAAAGACACATTTCAGCCACTAGTCAGTTCCACAACGTTGTGCATGCTGGTTGCGTGGTGAACCGTTACGGTGTGATCACAGAGGCTTGTTACCGTTATTAATTGGTTAATTAAGTTGATTACGGGCGCGGGGGAGGGGGGTGGGGGGTAGAGGTAGGGAATAAATGGGGCCCTACCTCGACCCCCCCCCAACCTAATCAACCTAATTAACCAATTAACAACGGTAACGAGCCCCTGTGAGTGTGGTGAATGAGAATGTCACGGATTGCTTCCCTTCTAATATTCATTTCTTTGGAGTTGCAAATATGGAGAAAAATGTCCTAGCTGGGTTAAATGATAGGAACCCGACACTTTCAGCCACCCGATCATCTAAGCCTTCACATCGGTAGAGAACCCGGTACTTTTATGTTTTCACGCTGGAGTACCGCTGTTGGTTACGTTGGGGAGAGGAAAGTCCAGACTGGGAATAGGCACATCTCCGCCACGTGGCTTTAACCTTTTCTCGGTTGAGAAACAATACGACCAGGAGCAACACGACGATGACAACACACAATACACTCATGGCAACAATTGTAGGACTATATCGATATGTAAAATTATCGTCTGAAGGACATGCCAAGTCATTCACATCCAAAGAAATAAGTTTGTCACCTTCTCGGATTTTGCCATAGCCTACGAAGCACAGAAGATCCATTGGCCTGTTTACGATCTTGCTTAATGTTTCGTTTTGCAACCAAAGAGTGAAGTCTTTCATCCAGCAATCACATTCGTAAAGGTTGTCATTTATATACAACTTCCGCAGTGACGGTTGTTTACTCAAGTCTCGGATGAAGTCATCGCGAAGAAATGGAATGCGATTGTTAGACAGATCGAGTTCTCCAAGCTTCTGTATGGTCTTGTTTAGACGTGGGAAAGCTATTTCGTTGTCGGACAAATTGAGTTTTAGCAGACTACGCAAACTTCCAAACTGAACTTGAGTTTCCTCGGGAATAGTCCATATCTCATTACGTGCCAAATTGAGACTTTCTAACGCACCCATTCCAGTAGTGTTGATATACACGGTTAACTTGGTCAGACTCTCGGTACAGTATGTTTGGTTACTATCGGTACAATTGACCAGATCACTGAACGCGTTGTCGAGGTCCAATACTTTCAGTTTCTCCATTGAAGAGAACACGTGGTTGTGATTATCCAACAGCCATTCGTTGTTCCGCAAGATGAACTCTTCAACGTTGGGTATACAGTGAAATGTCTTGCCATGAATGAATGTAATATTGTTATCAGACAAATCCAGCTTTTTCAAATCTGGTCGTTGTTTGCTCGGCTGATTAGTACAATTTCCGAACAAATTCGTTGGAAGTCGTTTAAAATTATTCCCCGTTATAATAACAGTCCGCACCCCTGAGGGTAAATTCTGGAATACAGATGTATTGGACTGCAAACTGCCACGACAGGTAACAGTGAATGTGGTCTTGTTACAGTCACATGTTTTGTAGCTTTCTGTGAACGGGCCGCAGAGAAATTCAGCGGCAGAGGAAAAGTTCGGCAGTGTCAGCGCCAGCACTAAAATACCAACACCGATCCACATGATACCAGTCTCCGTTTAAGCTTGATCCAGCTCTATGGTTAATATCAAACACTGCAGCAAAATATCTGTCTGCTCATAGGCCTATTAACCTGACTGCTCAAAATGGATATCTTGCAGTTGATGGCCGCAGGTAAATAAAGTGTAACAGCTCGTCTTAATATCTTGACAACCACGCGTAATGACTCAACCCGACACGGTCCACTGACTTGGGAGAGTTTTATACACCGGTATCACAAAGAAGTTGAGAAATTGTTGTCCAAGTAAGAAAACAGTTTGTCTCGCTTGGGAGTTCAATCAGTTCACGAGTTTACACATTTCCAAACAATGGCACGGGCTATCGGCGTTCGAAAAGCTAGATTGAACGTCTGAATCGTTTGTTTGTTTGAGAACACTTCACCTCCACACTTCAGTTCCTACCACAATAAAGTTATTGACTTTCACGTTTTCCTGTTTTCTTAACCCGAATAGCGCAATTTCTTGAAAAACATAACGCGTAGAAAAAGCGTCTTATAAAATACGGAAAAGGACTTCTACCTGGATCTACGATTCAAACACCAGATACCCTCAACATGTGTACTCCCAGGTCGAAATGGACCTCGGCTCATTTATGTTAAGTACACACTCAACGTCCGAAATTACACATGAGAAATCACAGTTACTGCAATATGAGCGAGCTTTTTTTCTCCCCCCAGTTAAGCTCTGGACTAACCACTGGGCATTTATTCGCCATATAGCCACAAATTTATAAAACTTGGTTTTACCCACGTGGCCGAGGACAAAACCGATCACACACATTTATACATCAATGTAATTGAATATACTTTCGGCTACTGATGATTTTATGTTTCAGGTGGATACTTTTTGTTACATTTGCATTTTAATTTGCAGGTATTTTCTTTTCTATTCTCTGCTAGTCTGCATAGAATAGATACATTTCGGTCACTTATGATATAAATGTATTCAAAAGCGTTACTATTGTAAACATAAATGTATTCAAAAGCGTTGCTATTGTAAACAATTTGTTACATTTGCCAAAATATTGATGCCAAAATATTGATATAGATTTCGCTAACATTAATGGTACATTGTATATTTGCTAATATATGTTTTGATACTTTCTGCTTCTTTGTATTTGATGGCACCTGTTAGGTATAAAAGATCATTTGTATCAATTATTGTATAATCATGATGGAAAGCGTTACAATTGTAACGTTAAAATCATAACAGATTTGTTACTCAATTGTTACAATATTGCCAGCCGATGTCAACTGGTACAAAGATAGGACTAACGTACTTTGGGGTATACAAATATAGAACGCACATGGACAATATAATATTCGGCTATAGCTTACAGAAAATTAAGAAATTTCTTTCTCAAACTCAATTCGTATTCAAATAACAGCTTGATGTTATGATAATTTCCATATTTATATTTGCTAATGACCATTTTTGCTATCAGAATAATGTGATTAACCTCGTCAACCTGTAGAGTACTAAGTGCACCATAATCAAGTTCTCTTATATCAAATAAAATTATAGTTGGATTGAGCTTAATTCTAATTTGAATAGGTGCCGTTATTGTAATTTCCACCTCTGACCAGAGGTCCTTGACTTGTTCACAGTGTACAAAGAATTGTTCAATAAAATCCACTTCATTACATACGGGACATTTGTTGGTCTCGTGTTTCGCCATTTTGTGCAATAAAATACCAGTCGGATATATTGTGCAATATTTCCCACTGCAATACCCATAAGCTCACTTTCTTACAGCATTTGGAAGGAATTTTAAAGAGTACTTCATCGATATCAATATCATATTTTCTCTTCCAGGACTGACTACCACATAGTACAACAGATTTTGTTTTACATATTGTTATTGCTCGTCGAAACTGCTTCACACTCCAACCCGTAGCATCTTCATCGCAAAACTAAATACCTTCTCTTTCAGGCAAACCAGAGAACATATATGTTCTTCCAAACTTTAGGTATAGCGACTTTCAAAGTGTTTTATTCGAAAATTCTCATGGGAGATGGTCCCACTTTATTAACGATCTGGTCAAAGCTACACATTTTGTTGTTGTCGTCAAAAACATCTTTCATTCTAGCTGTACCTTGTTTAACCCAGTCATTGAAGTATAACGGTTGGTTATTATATAATACAAATTTATTATTAAAAAGCAACTGATCTGAAATTTGTTGTGTGTTTATTTCCTTTACCTCCTGATTATTACACCCAGAACTATCTAACCATATACCTAAAGCATGTTTCCAAAAGGACGATTTTATCAATTCAAATCCAACAAATTGTTTTCATTTAACCGAACTACTAAATACAGAACAACCCTTTCCAAATTTATTGAAAAAGTACAATGGAATGTTTTTCAAATATCATACCCTGGGCTGCAAATCTTATAGCAACCCATTGCAAAATAAAAGGTTTTTGCATGTCCATCATATCTATCATTTTCAATCCTCCCAGGACACACCTTTTCACAAGCTTTTTTATTGTTAAACTTCTTCCATATGGATCTATAAAAAAATTGATTGAGTTCTTTCAATACCTTATCAGGAATAGTAATGGAGTTCATCAGATATACAAATTGAGACAAGAGAAAAGTTTTGACTACCTGTATTTTTTCAATAATAGACAAATCACGTTTGCTCCATTGTTTAATTATCCTTTTTACATTTTCAATACGACTGACCCAATATAAACGAGCTGTCTACACTGGCGTTACCGTGACATAAAGTTCCTATAAGACAATGAAAACTCGATCAAATGGAGGTCGCACCAACTTGGCTCCAACGGCTGTTGTTTTCGCACATATACTGGATACACGAAAACCACAGCCTTAATTGTGTCCGACACATTTTAACACCCAATCAAGTTAACTTTTAGCACATACATGTTAAAATTCCCAAGCGGCAATTATTCTATTCCCATTCTCGACAATGCCATGCGAATTAGACAATGCCATGGGAATTACAATGAAAACATCTCCCTCGTAGCCCACTAGAATCAATCTGATTAAACCTCAGCCTTAATAACCGCTCCTCTATCGGACATGTCGCTAATTAAGATCTGGGGCAGTCTGTATCTTAAATCTGTCGCGCATGTCAGACTGGCGACCAATCACAGTCCAACTTCAACGGGCGAATAGGTTCCTATCCGAGCAAATAATAATATTCGGTGATTGCTCATGGAGAGCAAGAACTTCGTCAGCCGCCTGGGTTGGATTTTCTGCGCCTCGTTCACTACAGAAATCGGATAGGCACCTGTTCGCCCGTTGAAGTTGGACTGTGATTGTTCCCCAGTTTGACATGCGCGACAGATTTAAGATATTTCCCAGATCTTAATTAGAGACATGTCCGATAAAGGAGCGGTTATTAAGTCTGAGTTTTATGCACTAGAATAAACAACAGAATACGTATGGGATTGGACGCTTGGTTCCACGGTTTATGCATTCAGTTATACAGCTGACAGCACCCATAAGGAGTACCGGCAGTTGATGTGGGAAATGCATGACGCATCGCGGTTTAGCGAATATGTGACCCGCCAATGAGGTGCAGGTTTAGTCCCAAATGAAATAATTTTACGTTTGAAAGAAATCTTTCAGTTATCATATAAAACACGACTCTGTTGTGTATACTCACACTGGGTCTTCGGGTTCTAGAATAACAGCATCATGAAATGGTGTATTTGCGCAAAATCGTCGATTTCGAGGTGAAACAGCTCCATTTTATATTTGTAAACCTGCGAAGCCAGCCCAGAAACAAAATAATCTTTACATCAAAACATTCTCCATGTCAATGGATAGCTGTTCACCAAAGATGGTTTTGGATCTCTGTAAACCTAGGAAGCCAGCGCAGAACCAAAATAATCTTTGCACAGAAATGTTCGCCATGTCAATGGATGTTGTCCAAAGAAGGTTGTGATTCTGGACTGGCTTCATATGTTACAGAAACAAAAAGAGCTGTTTTGACCTCGAAATCCACGATTTTTTACAAATACAAGATGCGGTTATTCAAGAATCCGAAGACCCATTGCCCTATAATTTTCTGTTCATACAACCCGATACTGTTTTCTATGATGACTGAAAATAAACTATTTCAAACTAAAGATTTCATTTTGGCACTTAAACTGCACCCATATTGGGGGCCAACTCGTCACAAAACCCACCAGATCTTGATAAAGTGAACAAACGTGAAACAGGTTTTTTAGGACGATCAGGTGGCTCGTGCCTGTATGCATGGAAGGATTTCAAAGGAACAGTTCCATCTGAATATCCTCAAAGTGATAGTGAAAACCCGACTTCGAAAACTAGGCAAAATTTAGCACACCTGAATAGCACTTTCCGTCAAGAGTACGTTTCCAATATCCCTCTGTGCGCAATCAATTTGTGCTATGAAGGAATGTAGGCGAAAGTTTCGAAGAGCGAGAAATTGTCAGGTATTCTATTTGATAATAAACGCAGCATACGACAAAGAAACACAATTTTAAAATTAAAATTTAAAATTGAATTTTAATTTTATATTTCAAGTTTTAAATTCAAATATTAAATATCATTTCATAAAAGGATAAAATATTTGAATGAAAATCAAAATTTTTAATTGAAATGAAAGTTGAAAAAGGACGTGATTCTCCAGAACTGCCTGATGTTGACCGCAACCTGAGTTAGGGCACAGGAGAGTAGAAGGTAAAACACGGGAGAGGCCGTATTTTCCAGGGAGGTAACTCTTGGTTCCCCTTTTTCCGCCAGGGGGTGCCACCAGTCCCGTATGACGTCACTTCCGGTCTGGGTGAATCGGGCGTGTGTATTCCTCCGCGGTAATGCGGTCTGGCGGTGATGCGGTCGCGGAAAAAAGCTTCCGCGGAGAAAAAGTAGTCCCCAGACTTCAAATACGCTGCACGGTCCGATTGGGTCGTATGAGGTATCAATGTGAAGCATTCGTGACGGGGCATCTGATGGGCTGGGTGTGGGGTTGAAATATCGTCATTCTGCGCATGCGCGGTGGATCAAGCGTATGGAAATAGACGTTTTGGGGTCTAGGTGGGCCACTAGTGGGTCGATGGAGTTGAGTGAAGTACCAATGTGAAGCATTCGTGAAGGCGCATCTGATGGACTGGGTGTGGGGTTGAAATATCGTCATTCTGCGCATGCGCGGTAGACCAAGGGTATGGAAATAGCCGTTTTGGGGTCTAGGGCAGCCACTAATGGACCGATGGGGTCGAGTGAGGTATCCATGTGAAGCCTATGTGAGGGGGCATCCCACTGGGTGGATGTGGGGTCGGAATATCGTCATTCTGCGCATGCGCAGACAGGGAATTCTGGGAAAAGGGTGTGGAAATAGACGTGTTAGGGTTTAGGTGAGCCCCTAAGATCCTATGGTGTCGTATGAGGTCTTATTTTGAAGCTCTCGTGAGTGAGCATCCGCCTGGGCTAGTGTGTCGTTCGTTGTCAATAGTCTGCGCATGCGCAGTCTGGCCGTAGTATAGAAATAGACGTGTTGGGGTTTAGCTGGGCCACTAGTGGGCCGATGGGATCGAGTGAGGTATCCATGTAAAGCAGTCGTGAGGGAGTCTCCAACGGGCTGGGTGTGACGTGGAACTGACGTCATTCTGCGCATGCGCAGTAGAGAAAGTGTATGGAAATAGACGTGTTGGGGTCTAGGCGAGCCACTAATGGGCCGATGGAGTCGAGTGAGGTGTCCATGTGAAGCCTATGTGAGGGAGCAACCGCCTGGAGTAGTGTCTCGGCCGTTGCCCACATTCTGCGCATGCGCAGACTGGGAATTGTGGGAAACGGGTGTGGAAATAGACGTTTTGGGGTCTAGGTGGGCCACGAATGGTCCGATGGAGTCGTATGTGGTATCAATGTGAAGCATGCGTGAAGGGGCACCCAGTCATGGCTGGGTGCATGTAAAATTAGGGGTATGACGTCACTTCCGGTTTGGGTGAATGGGGCGTGACCTGGGAACATGATAGGACATGTACTGACCTGTCTGTGGGGGTTTTCCCGCCAGAATTTCGCTGACGTCTGCGCCTGCATCCGGGTATGCATGAGGGTCTGTGTGTGAATGGGGTGTGACCTGGGAACATGATAGGAATGCATGTACTGACCTGTGTGTGGGGTGTTTCCCGGCCCCGGCCTGGCCCGCCCCCGCCGCAGCGCGCGCGCGCTCGGGTTACTCCGGCCGCAGCGCGCGCGCACGGGGGTGATCTGATGCCGCAGCGCACGCGGGTTGTCCGGAAGTGCGTGGGTGAATCGGCAGCGCGCACGCATGAAGACCCTCATACATACCCCAATGCAGGCGCAGACGTGAAGTGCCCGGATGATAGATACGGACACCCATCCCTATGCGACTCGCATTTTACAGCATGCGACCGTGGTTAATTCACTCACGGGTTACCGAGCAGTGGTCCGGTCCATGTTTGCAGATGGCGACGACAACGAGGGGCGACGCCAGATCCTGAAAGAGTTCACAGAAGCGGTCCTCGACAGAGTGCACTCGATGGAGAGGTGTGCCATCACTCACCACTACTGGACTATGACAGCCATCCTTGATGCTCGGGCTATGGACCACGAGCGCTCACGCCGGAACCAGCGACGGCTGGTTGGCCTAGTCATGGTCTGTGCCCTATTGACCCTGGCGCTGTGGCATTGACAGTGGACCTGACTATAAATACGAGGGTCAGACACAGTGTGCGTCATTCAACGATCGTCATTGGGTCAACCATGTCACCAGTTCTACGAGCCATCCTTCCCCTTACACCCCGGGTGGGGTTACACGTCTATGAAGATAAAGTCACCCTCGTGGAAGACCGTGGAGATGTTTGCTGGTCGCGCGCTGAGACCGTATCGAATACGGTTACGCTACACCGTGACGGCTGGACCAAATTTAAACGGGTGTTGAGCGGCGAGCTCGACGGACACCTCATCCACATAGACAATGCCATCTACGTACACCGTGGACCCTTCTTCTCACGCCTGGGCCGCTACCAAGACCCTACGCGAGGCTTCACCCTAGACCCCGATCTGTGGACAGCCTTCGAGAAAGTGGTGCCTATCGTGGACCAGCTGTTTACACCGGACGAGCGGTCATCAGACGAGTTGGAGTGGGCTCGTGCCCTGAGAGAAGCGGTGGCAGAACCCAATGAACAAATGTCTAGCCATGAACCAGACGACGATGCCATTGATTACCCGGCTAGACTCAGTCAGCCCAGTGACATGACCACCTGATCCTTTGATCTCACGGGGTTCTCCCTATAAATACGAGAGACAGTCAAATCTGGTACCATTCACGTACTGACCATGACGGAGCATATAATACTGCCGTATCTCAGCTTGACCCCCGAGGTTTTCCTACACGTGTATGCGGATAAGGTCGATATCATGGAGGCGGTGGGAGACATCTGTGATGCGGACCCTACACAACCGTGCCCGGTCCACATTCGTCTGTCCCGAGAGGGCTGGACCAAATTCAATCGGATGTTGTCTGGTGAACTGGACGGCGACCTCATCCACTTGTGTCACGATGTGTACATCCGACGCGGCCCTTCCTTTGCTCAATTGGCTCGGCTAGATGGGGATACAGTGCATTTTACCCTTCACCCTGATCTATGGTCTGCATTGGAAGATGCCGTGGTAGATGTGGATCAAGTGCTTATCAAGCGGTCATCAGACGAGTTGGACTGGTCATTTACCATGGACACTGTGGAAGCCAACGAAGAAAATCAGAAAGAAACTCCGGCCCAAGATATACCCGTTATAAATAAACGATAGAGCCAGGATCCATCATCGTTTGTCACCATGAAGCGCTGGGAGAAGGTGTTGAATAACTTCTACTACAGTCCCGGCAGTCCGGCGGCCTATAGTGCATTGTCGGCTCTCTATCGAGCGGCCAAACCCCAGGGGATACAACGTGCCCAAGTCCGAGATTGGTTAAGAAAACAAGACACCTATACCTTACATCGATCTGTCTGTCGCCATTTTCTACGGAACCGGGTCATCGTGGAAGGAATAGATGCCCAGTGGCAAGCGGATTTGGTCGATATGAGCGCCTTTGCCAAACACAACGATGGGAATCGGTATATCTTGACGTGCATCGATATCCTATCCAAGTATGCGTGGGTGTTACCCAGCCGGACGAAATCGGGGGCGAATCTCATAGCGGCGTTCAAACACATCTTCAAGACCGGGCGCAAACCTTTGTATTTGCAAACCGACGAAGGCACGGAATTCCTCAACAGACCGTTCCAACAGTTTCCAACAAACTTTGCATGTACACCACGTGTACATGCAAAAATAATGTAAACACACCCACAGTGGCTCCCCCAGCTGGAGTGTGTGTTTGATGATGGGGATAGTGAAAAGAATGAATACCACAGCATGATTGAATTTGTCTGTTCTCTGAGGTAGATAAAAAGGGCAGAGTTGTGGGTTCTGGCATTAGTTGTACATGATGTCTGCGCGAGTACGGAAGCACGCTCCCACGCTCCGTGTATTGAAGACGGCCCCACCCGAGTTGGTCCGAACCATTGTACGCGGTGCGGACCCTGACCTTGTACGCTGTCTGTGCGAGATCGGGTACAACATGTTAAAAGGCAACGCACCACTGACTCTGACTCAGAAAACCAAGTTGACCAAGCATAAGACAGGTATCCGAACCCTAGTCCAGAAGCGGGTCCCTCAAACACAAAAGAAAAAGGTGTTACAGAAAGGCGGCTTTCTCGGGGCCATCTTAGCACCGTTGGCCGCTTCCGTGTTGGGTCCAGTATTGGGTGGACTCTTCGGCCGACAATGAACCACACGAAAAAATGGTCCTCGTCGAACCACGGTTCCTTCAAAACCTCCAATCGCCCTACCCTGTCCCACCTACGGTGAAGACCATAAACACCCTCGATGAAGAGATGCAACAGATCTTACAAAGACCGGGGTTAAGCGACAGTGAGAAAGTACAACGGTACAATGAGACGCTTCAACGGTACAGGACGTTCATGGACCAATACAAACCCTCTCTACCCCAGCACCACCACCACCACGCGACACACCGCCGACCTCAGCACCGCCCCAGCAGCCGCCATTACCAGGGGTACCACCCACAGCCCCACAGTGGGTGGAAGACGAAGTGCTGAAGAGTGTACCTGCATCGTTCAAGAAACAAGCTGGCCTGGTATTACAACGGATGAAACAGAATCCTAACATGACTTGGAATGATAAAGGCGAACTAATGGTACAGAATCAGGTGGTCCCCGGGTCCCACATGACGGATTTAGTGAATGACCTGATGCGTAAACGCAGGCCGCACACGGATCCTCGAGGATGGGAGGTCTTCGCTCAAGGCTTGAAAGACATGCATGTACCACAGGAATTGGTGGGGAACCCCCACCGCTGGGCCTTTATGCAGCGAACCCAGCAATCGCCGAGTGGCCCACTACCTTCTTGGGAATCCGAATGGGAACCGGAGTCACCCCCAAAAACACCACCACCACAACGGGCACCTTCTTTTCAGACCTTTAAAAAAACCATCCTTGATCAGGACACCCCACATCTCCAGAGCAGTGACACGTAGCAAGTCAACGCGACGAACACGACGCCGGACACAACCGCCCAAGGCCTGGAACACCTATTAAAACCAACAGCAGCAGCAGGACAGCTCAGTCGCCATGTTTTACTTCACGCTACCCAGTAACAGTTCGCTGGATGTGTTTCCTGACAACACCGTGGCCAAGTACGTCACCCAGTTACCGCAACCGTTGCATTTACCTGAACGATGGGAATGTGGTCTCGTGGATATCCAATACCCTTACTCGTGGTACAACGTGCGAGCCAATGAAGTGTGGTACGAGGTGACCTACGAAGGCAAAAACACCCGACTCACCCTCCCTGAAGGCCAATACGATACCCCCAAGGAGTTCATGGGTGGGCTGACAAGACTGTTGCATTATAAGGCTCTACGGGAGGTCACGAATACATCAAAACCCATCAAATCCTTTCCCTTCAAGACTTCGATTACAACGCACACAACGACAAGGCACAGATCCTTCTCACCGCCAACGTGAGTGTCGTACTGAGTCCTATCCTACAGCAAATGCTGGGTCTCGCTCACGCGACCTACACGGGTCCATCCGAGGACCATGGCCAGATCCCGATGGATATGAAGTCGGGTATGTACGGACTCTACGTCTACTCGGACGTAGTCGACAACCAAATCGTGGGCGACATCAACACACCTCTGTTACGGGTGGTCCCCATTAAAAAGACGTATGGAGATCAAATCACCCACAGTTTCACCCACATGCTCTACCTGCCCGTACGACAAACCGACATCAACACTATAACGGTGGATATAGGAGATGACACGGGACGACCGGTGGCCTTCGAACGAGGAAAAGTGGTGCTGACACTTCATTTTCGACAAGCACGTGCTTCCCACTTCGCATAATGAAAGTACCTTACGAGTGCGATGCACGCAGCTATATGGACTATTATGCCCAACAGGCCGGGGGTGGCTTTCCGGTCTTTAGCGGTGCACGCATGCAACGAGGACATGGGCTGGGGAACATACTCGTCAGCATCGTCAAAACTTTCCTGCCCTTGGTGACGCGTGGGGTGAAAGCAATCGGCAAAACAAGCGGTACGCAGTGGACTGCAAGTGGCCGGTGATCTCTTGGGGGGTACGGCACGCAAAGAAGCCTTGAAACGGCGGGCCAAAGAAGCGGGAGGCGTCTTGGTGGCCAAAGCACAACGCACCGTAGGGAATAAAAGACCTGCCCCACCGAGACCACGCACCAGTCGACGACCGACCCAGCGACGACGCACATCGAAGACCCAGAATATCTTTTCTTAAAACATGTCCTTGATCCACGCAGAGTCCTGTCCCTCCACCAACAGTGAATTTGATTTGTGGACCGTCCCGCCCACACAGACCAGTGCCGAACAAGGATTATGGGTGGAGCATCTCCCGCTCTCCAGCATCAACGAAACAGGGCCCATCGAGTTCACCATCAGTAATGCGGATACGGCCTATGTGGATTTAGCCCATACATACTTTATTCTGACAGCCGCTTTATTCTACCAGGACACACCCGAGCACATGGACACGGTGGACAATGTGGGATATAACAAACGGAAGGCTTTCACTGCGAACGGTGCCTCGGTGGATCTCATGGGTCGACGACACGTAGACATGTTCATGCAAGACCGGTACCTCTTGAACAAGATCCCCATCAAAATCCGACTGATACGGGCGCCTCCGACCTTCGCCTTGATGGCCACTAACGTAGATGGGCATGCAGCTGACTATAAGATTGTTATCCAAGACGCAGTCCTGTATGTCCGAAAAGTGAAACCGAATCCAGCCGTTCAATTAACACACATGAAAAAACCAGCCCAGTACCCTATCCGACGTACAAACCAAAGTGTTCTCTGTGCCTGCTGGAAATATGGGCGCCAACAAAGAAAACCTGTTCCTGGGGGAACTACCCAAGCGATTGATCCTGGCCTTTGTGGAAAATACCAGTTTCAGCGGAGCCTACCCAGAGAATCCGTTTGACTTTAAACATTTCGGCATCAATTTTGTGGCCCTGCATGTGGATGGACAACAGGTCCCAGCCACGGCCTTAATACCGAACTTTGGGCGCAGGAATTTCATTCGAGCCTATCAGAGCCTGTTTACAGCCACCGGTCAAATCAACCAGGACGAAGGGAATTTGATCAGTCGGGAGGACTACGCGAACGGATACACGTTGTTCTGTTTCGATCTGACCCCCACCTTAGAGAACGACCATCAGCTGGCCCTGGCCAAGCAAGACAATTTACGGTTGGAAATCCACTTTGCACGAGCCCTGGGGACCACCGTCAATGTGATCTGCTACGCCGAGTTTGACAACATCATTCAAGTGGACAAGGCGCGCGACGTCCTGTGTGACTTTTCCACCTAACATGGATACAGACCAGATAACCACCGTGCTGGACAAGAGATATCATTCATGGGATGTTTCTTTGTTTATGGAGTTGCTTGAATTTCTCATTAAAAATATTTATGTGAAATTTGGCAACACAATATATCAGCAGCATATAGGTATTCCAATGGGTACTAATTGTGCACCCCTGTTGGCTGACCTGTATCTGTTCTCTTATGAATATGACTATATGCAGGCGCTTTCAAAACCGATCCATTCAAAGCCCGTTCCTTCTCATTCACCAAACGCTATATAGACGATCTTCTCGCTGTGGATAATCGCTATATAAATGACGCAGTGAAGGATATATATCCACCTTCACTGGATTTGAAGGAAACTACAGAGAGCCCTTCAGGCACATCTTATTTAGATCTCTATCTCTATAAAAATGAAGCGGGCATTCTCTCTCGTCGACTTTATGACAAAAGAGATGATTACAATTTCGATATCGTAAACTATCCCTTTCTGGATAGTAATATTCCAGTGGGACCTGCATATGGCGTATACATATCTCGCTTAGTAGCATTTGCTAGATCCTGTGTTAAATGTGATGATTTTAATCAACGCCACAAAACATTGTTGCAGAAACTTATAAAACAGGGCTATTCCACCAAGTGCCTCCACTCAAAGTTTCTCAAATTTGGCGATACATATCGCATGCTGATAGCAAAATACGAACGTAGCGTGCAAGATCTATGGCGCTACGTTTCGTAACTTGTGTCTAATTCCGCTTAACCCGGGGCCAGGGGCCGTATGAACCCATGTACTTCAAGATCCTCATGGTACTCATATGAACAGTCACAATCAAAGCGTGACTGAGATACATCTTTTCTTAGATGACGACTCTATAACGAATATTATGGATTAAGAATACTGATCAGCGATACGGATTTGATATTTTTGGAACATCATGATGTCTTGCCGGCATCATTGAAAACTGTTGACCGCTTCTCTTGCAGGAAACAAGCCTATGTTTTTGTATACTATGATTGTCTTTTTGAATTTGGTGCTAATACTGTTATATGGAAAATGGAATAGGTCTTTGGATTATGGACGCGGATATTCTCTAATGGACGACGGCTGGATTATGAATGACGGACTAGACGCTTGTAACGTATGGTCTTTCAAGGGGTGTTCGTCCGAGATGTGCTCCCATTAGACCGTGTGTATTCTGCTGCATACGTTCTCAACACGGACCCGATGGATCGACCTGGTGAACATTGGGTGGCCGTGCACTTGACAGAACAGCAGGGCGAATACTTTGACCCGTACGGCCTGCCACCCCTCCATCCCGATTTAACAGACTTCATGGATCAAGGTACAGAGACGTGGTATTGGAACAGTCAAACGTCGCAAAGCCTGACCAGTAGCGTGTGTGGACAATATTGCTTGTTTTACCTGTACCATCGATGCCGGGGAAGGACCTTATCTACCATCGTACAGATGTTTGACGAGTACCCCAAGGCCGAGGACCGCGATGTACTCGTATATGACTGGGCCGCCCATCATTTCAATGTACAAGCCCCGTTCTGGACTTAAGTTCTTTCAATGTACAAGCCCCCTGTTCTGGGCTTCAGTTCTTTCAATGTACAAGCCCCTTGTTCTGAGCATAATGCATGAAACTGGCTTTGAACACCGTATTAGCCAATCAGTGGCCTAGAATGGAGCCAGAGCTAACCCATCCATGTCCAGAAAACATTACCCGGGTGTACAAGAACCCGGATGTAGGCGCGGACGTAGGCGAAAGCCTCCCAGTACCCGGATGTAGGCGCAGACGTGAGCAAAATTCTAGTACCCGTCCATTGGTTCTTTTATCGATCGCTCATTGGCTCTTTTTCTCGACCGCTGATTGGTCCAAATGCAACTGCCCATCCTTCCCAGGTTAATTTACAATCCCCTTTTGGGGATCAAGCTCTGTATATCGATGCCGCAACATTGCCTCCGAACCTTGCCGAAAGGGAGACCTTGGACCTTTTGACCTGGATGTGACCTTTGACCTTTTGACCCGACATTCACTCGCGCACTGCCGGTGATGACGCGCGCGCGCGCGTGCGGCTGGAGAACCCGCGCGCGCGCGAGAGCTGCGGTCGGAGTAACCCGCTCGCGCGCGCGCTGCGGCCGGGGCGGGCCGGGCCGGGGCCGGGAAACACCCCACAGACAGGTCAGTACATGCATTCCTATCATGTTCCCAGGTCACACCCCATTCACACACAGACCCTCATGCATACCCGGATGCAGGCGCAGACGTCAGCGAAATTCTGGCGGGAAAACCCCCACAGACAGGTCAGTACATGTGCTATCATGTTCCCAGGTCACGCCCCATTCACCCAAACCCAAAGTGACGTCATACCCCTAATTTTACATGCACCCACCCATGACTGGGTGCCCCTTCACGCATGCTTCACATTGATACCTCATACGACTCCATCGGACCATTCGTGGCCCACCTAGACCCCAAAACGTCTATTTCCACACCCGTTTCCCACAATTCCCGGTCTGCGCATGCGCAGAATGTGGACAACGGCCGCGACACTATTCCAGGCGGTTGCTCCCTCACATAGGCTTCACATGGACACCTCACTCGACTCCATCGGCCCATTAGTGGCTCGCCTAGACCCCAACACGTCTATTTCCATACACTTTCTCTACTGCGCATGCGCAGAATGACGTCAGTTCCACGTCACACCCAGCCCGTTGGAGACTCCCTTACGACTGCTTTACATGGATACCTCACTCGATCCCATCGGCCCACTAGTGGCCCACCTAAACCCCAACACGTCTATTTCTATACTACGGCCAGACTGCGCATGCGCAGACTATTGACAGCGAACGACACACTAGCCCAGCCGGGTGCTCCCTCACGAGAGCTTCAAAATAATACCTCATACGACACCATAGGATCATTAGGGGCTCACCTAAACCCTAACACGTCTATTTCCACACCCTTTTCTCAGAATTCCCTGTCTGCGCATGCGCAGAATGTGGACAACGGCCGAGACACTAGTCCAATCGGATGCCCCCTCACCTAGGCTTCACATTGATACCTCACTCGACTCCATCGGCTCATTAGTGGCTCACGTAGATCCCAAAACGTCTATTTCCATACCCTTTGTCTATTGCGCATGCGCAGAATGACGATATTCCGACCCCACATCCACCCAGTGGGATGCCCCATTCACACACAGACCCTCATGCATACCCGGATGCAGGCGCAGACGTCAGCGAAATTCTGGCGGGAAAACCCCCACAGACAGGTCAGTACATGTCCTATCATGTTCCCAGGTCACGCCCCATTCACCCAAACCGGAAGTGACGTCATACCCCTAATTTTACATGCACCCATCCATGACTGGGTGCCCCTTCACGCATGCTTCACTTTGATACCTCACTCGACTCCATCGGACCATTCGTGGCCCACCTAGACCGCAAAAACGTCTATTTCCACACCCGTTTCCCACAATTCCCTGTCTGCGCATGCGCAGAATGTGGACAACGGCCGAGACACTACTCCAGGCGGTTGCTCCCTCACATAGGCTTCACATGGACACCTCACTCGACTCCATCGGCCCATTAGTGGCTCGCCTAGACCCCAACACGTCTATTTCCATACACTTTCTCTACTGCGCATGCGCAGAATGACGTCAGTTCCACGTCACACCCAGCCCGTTGGAGACTCCCTTACGACTGCTTTACATGGATACCTCACTCGATCCCATCGGCCCACTAGTGGCCCACCTAAACCCCAACACGTCTATTTCTATACTACGGCCAGACTGCGCATGCGCAGACTATTGACAACGAACGACACACTAGCCCAGGCGGATGCTCCCCCACGAGAGCTTCAAAATAAGACCTCATACGACACCATAGGATCATTAGGGGCTCACCTAAACCCTAACACGTCTATTTCCACACCCTTTTCTCAGAATTCCCTGTCTGCGCATGCGCAGAATGTGGACAACGGCCGAGACACTAGTCCAATCGGATGCCCCCTCAGCTAGGTTTCACATTGATACCTCACTCAACTCCATCGGCTCATTAGTGGCTCACCTAGATCCCAAAACGTCTATTTCCATACCCTTTGAATGACGATATTCCGACCCCACATCCACCCAGTGGGATGCTCCCTCACATAGGCTTCACATGGATACCTCACTCGACCCCATCGGTCCATTAGTGGCTGCCCTAGACCCCAAAACGGCTATTTCCATACACTTGGTCTACCGCGCATGCGCAGAATGACGATATTTCAACCCCACACCCAGTCCATCAGAGGCGCCTTCACGAGTGCTTCACATTGATACTTCACTCAACTCCATCGACCCACTAGTGGCCCACCTAGACCCCAAAACGTCTATTTCCATACCCTTGATCCACCGCGCATGCGCAGAATGACGATATTTCAACCCCACACCCAACCCATCAGATGCCCCTTCACGAATGCTTCACATTGATACCTCATACGACCCAATCGGACCGTGCAGCGTATTTGAAGTCTGGGTACTACTTTTTCTCCGCGGAAGCTTTTTTCCGCGACCGCATCACCGCCAGACCGCATTACCGCGGAGGAATACACACGCCCCATTCACCCAGACCGGAAGTGACGTCATAGGGGACTGGTGGCACCCCCTGGCGGAAAAAGGGGAACCAAGAGTTACCTCCCTGGAAAATACGGCCTGTCCCGTGTTTTGCCTACTACTCAGGGGTTCGTCACCCTTGTCAATTGGTTAATTAGGTTTATTTGTGCAACATGAACTACCTACTCTGACCTAGACTTATAACAGAACCTGGGTGCTTTTTGTAGTCCGACCAATTCAAATACTGTCATTGTGCTTTTATCCATTCCTATTTGTGCGCGAACAAGATTCAGACCTACAAGTGTCTTGTATATTGTCACCTCACAATTTCAGGATATGAGCAGTTAAACTAACAAAAGCCATCCTTAGCCCGACGTCAATTAGACAGTTACACACAAGGTATATTCATGGCAGTTGATCTTATCTTATCAACAATTAACATTGGCTGTAATGGGGAATGTTGGGAGTCTAGTCTACTAATCCATATTCATGGCAGTTGATCTTGTATTATCAACGATAGTGCATGCGATTGTATATTACCAAGTAATCCTAGAAATCAGTTCGTGAGTTGCACGTAATGTCAGTAATCCGACTTGTTACCTTACGGGCGTAAATGCTCTGAATAGACCTGAATCTTCTATCCACTTTCTTAATTGTGTTGCGTCAATCTTCGACCATGTTCGCTATTCTTGTTCGTGGTCAATGGCCGTATTTTCCCTTTCCCTCTGGTTCATCCCTAGGCGTCTTCGGGCAGTCCAGGATACTGTATCGGCAACTTAGCTTGGAACAGCTGTTGTCGCATTTTGACTGCATTTTTTTCAGAGCATCTACACCCCGGAGATTCAGTTCTCCATCCCTTGTGTGCTTTGGCATGACATTCCATCCCGTGGAGCATGTTTTCCATCCTGTGGAGCAAAACATGGCCGAAAGTACACGTTTTACGGGGTCTCCAGACAGAGTGAAAGATACCGATGAATTGGGGCAGAGATAGGTGGATAATCATGTGGCCTATCAGGGGCCTATTTAATCATAGAAGATATATGATTACAATTCCCTCTCTGTCAAGATTCCGTTTTCCGTAAATAAGCTACACAGTTAGAGCTGTTGTGGATATTTTGACAGACAAGTCCGCATTATACCCCCAATTGGAGTCATTTTTATCACATGGCCCGTCCGTTTTCAATGAAATATACTGCCAAGTTTACTAGTATACATATCTGTTGTTGCAAAGTCAGTTAAACTGCCTAGAGAACCGCTGATGAACTCAGCTGAACTACTTGTATTGCGGTAGTCCATACCAAGGAGCACGACAAGCCATCCCTTGGAGCAAGAAAAACTTGAAAGAATTGATATCATTAACATTGCGATTCCTGAATTTCGATGTTAAAGAATTGAAAACGAAATGACTTCAGCGTTTCATTCACTAATGGATTTTTTGGCCCGATCAACCACCAACAGGCCGGACTAGGAATATCATTTGTACACATAACATAAATTGCGGACGTTACCGTAGACCCATCATAATTTTTTTAGTATCTCGGGTCAACGCACTCGTCATTTCGTGTGCTGTTGGGTGTGACATCAGGATTTTTCAGCTCGAGACGGACAGTATTCATAAAGTGTTTTCTTACGATGTCCATATCGTATGTTTCTATATTACCAAAGATAACAGAGGAAGGACTTTGCAAACCTATGATCCACGTCCGATAACAGTAAAAAATATGACATGGACATGTATACCGTAGCTCAATAATTTGCGGTACCGGTACCGAACCTTAGATTCGATTATTCGAGGTTTGCAGACTGGTTTGTATCATGTAATTGAGTACCGTAACATATTTTTCCTACACAATGTTGGTCGTTTCAAGAAGAGTTGGGGCACAGTAATCCCAGAACTTCGCGATGAAGTTACCGAAACTCATTCAGCTGTCAAATGTTGGAACGCGATCTATGTCCTTAGCTACAGTGTTTCGCCGCGCGCTAACGGGGCACCACTGCGCTCGAGATGGTGCAATATTGCCTTGAGACCATGCACTATCTCCTCGAGATTGTGTGACATCGTCTCTAGACAATTCGCTACTACAGAGCATATAACATTTCTTGTGCTATACATTTAATATGGAGAATTACAGAATATCATACGACCAATAAGGATGAACAATTACGGTATCAGGTATAATAATAAATTTTATGACAGATGGCTAACTGTTGAAATAGTGTTGAAAAATGTATATTCTGGGTTCGGGGCACAACTATTCTCTACAGATCGCAAATTGTCCGGTAATGAGTGAGTCAGTGAGGCAGTCAGTCAGTCAGTCAGTCAGTCCATCCGAATCCTTTCGTCGGCAAAATAAGGAGAACTGTTGACATTAGAACCTTGGTTTTTGGCATGAACGTGCATTAGGGCATTGTTACCAGCAAGTTCTGAGCTGACCGAATTCTGATGAAAAATTGATTTATAATTACTTTTTATTATTTATTGATGGCTCAGCGAGTGCACTCTCATGCCCATGGGAACCCTTGGCTGTATGTTTCACTTTGACTTTTGAACGTTCCCTGATACGGCATATCACGTTGGAGACACCGGTTCTCGTAAAATGACCGAAATTATAGGATTTTGAGCCGGTCAAGACTTGGATGGGTGACCTCGTGCTGTACTGCTGGGCTGATCAGTGTCCATGGTAATAGGAACGGAGGGCGATAATATTTGCTACGCTAATGACTCACCAGCGGTGACATCTGGGAAAGTTAATAGTACCCACTGTCAATTAGAGACTGCTAAATAAATTCTCTCACAGTAGCACAAGTAATCTCTCGAATACACACTTAAATCATATCAAACCCTACTTCGTAGGTCCTGTGACGTCATACACACTGCCATGTTTTAGGGGTTGTCATGGAATTGTAGTCTATTATTAGACGTTCGTGGGGTTTATTACGTCGAAGTCGTAACAGGTTTAATCGCAAGTAAATATTGACTAACATTGCATATGGCGGACACGAACAGCGCCATCTGCACATTGTAGTTTACTATTAGACGTTTCTTGAATAATAGAGCTACTTAATCTTGTTTACGTTCTGTTATGCGGTTATATTCATGGAGTGTTCCTGAAACTGTTGTAATTGTATCTGGGTCAGATCATACGTCAATACTGTATATTGTAGAAGCTTCTCGATTTTGTAGAATTGTCTCGAATGCCGCATAGAGTATAAATAGCCTAACATTCAGTGATCGAGAAGGGAATTCAAACAGACTTATGTGGGTGCGTTATACTGACTTACCTTTGCCTAAAATTACGGACTGCTGGATTGTATACTCTGGTGAATTGACTTTTGGCTGCGGTGTTGTCTACGATATTCCACTTTCGGAGATTGGACATTTACTGGAACTATAAACTGCTGAGCGGTGTTGCGTCGGCACGGACTTGGAGATATGTGTGCACGTCAGTACGGACTGTGAAATTTACACCGGTATAGCATTGAACAGTAAGACTATATTTCTCATTTATTTGTTGTATTAGCCTTACATAATTTGTATATGATATTAGTAGTGTAAATAAATATTTGGTTGTTAATCCTTGACATCACATCCGTTTTTCTGTCACGTTTTTTCCCCATTATCGTTTAGGCCGGACAGGGTGTTCACCAAAACAGAATACTTTTGTTCTTGACCTAATACTGCCACGGAACAAATAACGGATTTATTATTTTATATTGTAAATTCAACAATATAACCATTTGTAATGTTTCATCGGTAAAGGACACAGTTCACTTGCTTGCTCTGTATTATGGGAACCATCAGGAGAAATGGCAGACTCAGTATCCATATCGTCACCTATATGTATGTTACAGCGACACGCGTCTTCATTGAACTGATCGCAAGTCTCTGAAAAATATTCAGAAGACACAACAACTGAGACACACTATAATGAGTAAACAATGGTTTATTCAACTTGATTGTTACTAAAGTTTTGCCTTGAAGTTTGTATAAACTAATCGGACTGGAATTTGATGTATATATGGAATAATAACTATCTTCCAGACAGCATGCACGTGGCAGGTCGACGTTGGTCAAAGGACAGGTTGATCCGGGGGAATTAATACAAACACATGTTCAGAGTGTCCGTCTCAACTTGATTGTTATCAACACCGCCACCCCCCGCAAACTCTCCCTGCCAATCGTTCTATTAATTCGTTTCATCGTACACAATGTACGATTATAAATAAGAATAATACCTTTTACTATTTGACAAATTAGCTGTACTGTCTAAACAGTGTTTAGAGTATCATAGGACCGACAGTTTAACCTTGTGATCGGCCACGTCACCCCAAGGAAAAGCGGAGTTTCACACCCAGGTACTTATTTCATAAACGTCCTACAAATGAGGTTTATTATCTGTAATGCACAACGTTTCACCAAAATATATCATCGACTGTCGTTATGGCGCCCATGGATGTTGCAGCTAGTTTCGTTCACTTACTAACTCGTATACATTTTCCACATACTTTGAATATAAAATTCAATTTCAGACTATTTCTCAAATTTAGAGGAATTTATCTATTTTTCTTGCTCCAAGGGATGGCTTGTCGTGCCCCGTGGTATGGACTACCGCAATACAATTAGCTCAGCCGAGTTCATCAGCGGTTCTCTAGCCAGTTTAACTGACTTTACAACAACAGATGTGTATACTAGTAACATTGGCAGTATATTTCATTGAAAATGGACGGACCATGTGATAAAAATGACTCCAATTGGGGGTATAATGCGGGCTTTTCTGTCAAAATACCCACAACAGCTCTAACTGTGTAGCTTATTTACGGAAAACGGAATCTTGACAGAGAGGGAATTGTGATCATATCTCTTCTATGATTAAATAGGCCCCTGATAGGCTACAAGATTATCCACCTATCTCCGCCCTTGTTCATCTGTATCTTTCACTCTGTCTGGAGACCCCGTGAAACGTGTACTTTCGGCCATGTTTTGCTCCACAGGATGGAAAACATGCTCCACGGGATGGAATGTCATGCCAAAGCATACAAGGGATGGAGAACTGAATCTCCGGGGTGATCTATGGGTGGTAACCCATATCCGCTTTCAAGTGACGCTCGGTCTTCATGGTGAACTTATACCTGGGATCGCCCTCTATTTCAATCGGCAGCAGGCTATAGCGTTCATAGATCACCATGGCTGGTTTCCTGATATAGGGGCGCATTTGCATGCAAGCCTCTTGCAAGTTATCATGCCCGGCGTCCTAGAGGTGTGAAACCACTATTAGATTATACAGAAGATGAAGCCAAGGATTTGAACTTCCGGTGAACCTGATTGGCCATAAAAGAGTCTCAAGATTTGCATGGTTGGTATTTTTTTCTTATAAATTAATTGACTTTGAGAATTATGGAAGGAATCTGGCAACATTATAGAAAGAAAATTGTGTCCCCATCTTTCATGACCCACCCCCAAGCTGTTTCCATGGTGATATTTGGTCACATCCGGATTTCAATGTGCTGTAGCTCAAAATCGAGCCGCTCATCAAGGGTCCAGATATCGATATTTTTTTAGGGGAACAACCCGTCTCTCTGACAAGGTAGGTCATTAGTACCAACGAAATATTGGGAACCCCTTTTTCTTGGGATGTGCCCAGCTCATTTATTACATTTTCTAACCTAGATCGCCGCAACGTGGGTATTAATGGCTGCTGTCACAATACGATCGCAAAATGTGGGTTCCTCGTTTTCCTCACTCCGGCTTCCCTGTGATGTAGCCTGACTGTCAGCGGCCGAGCGTTCAGCGAGCCTGTCATTGGGTAGTCTCTCTTAATTAATTAGATTGGAATTAGTAACCAATCTATTCCGATTGAAAATCAATCCATTAGATTGGAAATCCCAGTTTATTATGATCTATTCAGTCTACATTAGATTCATTGTCTTCGTTTTCCATCTAATAGACTGAAACTAATTTCAATCGAACCGAAAGAATGACATTGAATCTGAAAATCTGAGAAGATTGGAATCAGGGGCAAGATTTAATATTTACAGATTAAAATGTCAATCTTTCGGTTCGATTTGAAATTATTTTCAATTTGTTAGATTGAAAAAGAACAGAATGAATCTAATGCAGAATGAAGACTGAATCTAATAGATCATAATAAACTGAGCTTTTTCTTCTAGATAGATTGATTTTCAGTCGCAATAGATTGATCACGAATTCCACTCTAATTGTTTAATAGAGTAAGTTTCTGCATCAGTGGGCTCATCTGCTTCTACCCACTCGGTCTCTTTGTACCCACGTATATTCCTCTGGTGCCGCATCATATCATAGTGTGAGCTGTTATTTTAACATTCGGTAATAACACATGACATATGAGGGGACAAGTAACATGTGATGATGGCATAATCACAGCCAAAATACAGAATATTATATCACAATGACTTCCATTATCGGAGTTACTTTCATCCTAGATCAAGAAGAATATACACGGGTATGAAGACATCGAAGCGCAAGAAGCCAATGACGAAAACGCCGATGAGGCCTCTGATTACAAGCGTCTGGTCCGTCATTCATAATTCCGCCGTCGTCCATTAAAGAATATCCGGGTCCATAATTCAAAGATCTATTCCATATCCATATAACAATATTAGCACCAAATTCAAAAAGACAATCATAGTATACATAGACATGGGGTAGTTTTCTGCAAGAGAGAATCGCCTCAACAGTTTTCAGTGATGCGGGCAAGACATCATGATGTTCCAAAAATATCACATCCGTATAGCTGATATTCGATGTAAAGTCGTCTTCTAGAGAATGGTGTATCTCAGTCACGCTTTGATTGTGACCGTTCATATGAGCACCATGAGGATCTTGAAGTACATTGGTTCATACGGCCCCTAGCCCCGGGTTACGCGGAATTAGACACAAGTTACGAAACGTAACGTACACAAGTTACGAAACGTAACGTCGTAGATCTTGCACGCTACGCTCGTATTTTGCTATCAGCATGCGATATGTATCGCCAAATTTGAAAAGCTTTGAGTGGAGGCGCTTGGTGGTATATAGCTCTGTTTTGTAAGTTTCTGTAATAATGTTTTGTGACGTTGATTAAAATCGTCACATTTAACACAGGATCTAGCAAATACTACTAGGCGAGATATGTATACGCCACATGCAGGTCCCACTGGAATATTACTGTCCAGAAAGGGATAGTTTACGATGACGAAATTGTAATCATCTCTTTTGTTATAAAGTCGACGAGAGAGAAGACCCGCTTAATTTTTATAGAGATATAGGTCTAAATACGACGTACCGGTAGGGCTATCTGTAGTTTCCTTCAAATGCGATGAAGGTGGATATATATCCGTCACTGCGTCATTTATTTAGTGATTATCCACAGCGAGAAGATCGTTTATATAGCGTTTGGTGAATGAGAAGGAACGGGCTTTGAATTGATCGGTATTTTAAAGCGCCTGCATGTAGTCATATTCATAAGAGAACAGACACAGGTCAGCCAACAGAGGTGCACAATTAGTACCCATTGGAATACATATAAGCTGTTGATATTGCCAAATTTCACACAGATATTTTTAATGAGAAATTCAAGCAACTCTATAAACAAAGAAACATCTCGAAAATGATATCTCTTGTATGCAGTAGAGCTAAAGGATGCTTTATGGCTTCTGACATTAATATATCTACGGTCAGTTTTCTTGATGTTCTTGAGGGATTTTGGTATAGAGAGTCGAGAAATCCCATGTTGCTACATGTATGTACGGTATGTGACCTTTAGCATCAAGTTCTTCCGTAAGACATTTTGAGTTTTTCAATATTCACATACATCGAACGCCAGAGTTTCTAGAAATTGTGGCCCAATACTTTTTCCAAAATGCTTTTACCTCCTAAACGGCCCTCGTCAACAGGGTAGAAAGAAGCTTGGCCTTGCAGTTTCTAGAACCAGCTATGACTCTAGCTTTGTGTGGTGATTCACGCATTTTTGGGAGTCCAGTATAATTTTGGTATGTCGTTATTATTGATTGGAAGACAAATACCTCTTTCCCTGAGAAACATTTTGTGATTGTTAAATAAATCTTCCAGAGTAATTGCAGTTTGGGAGTAAGTAGACGTATTTGATATGTTTACACTGAATTCCTTAAAGGAGTACTTACCTTATTTCTGAGTGTGACTATATTTATCAGCAATCGTATTCCAAACCTTATTATATAAAACTTATGTTGATAGAATGTTAAATAAAAGAAATATTGAATATTTTGTTGTTGCCGCCACGGCGTGCACTGGGCGCCGCCATTGCAGCACTGCCTTGTCTTGTCGATTGGCAATCGATCCAATTGCCTTTCACTTACTTCCCGCTGAAAATAGCCTCATCCTCTAGACAGCCCGGGGTCACCTGTATGACTCAAGTGCCCTTTTGCTGACTTGGCGCTAAAAATTGCCTCATCCTCTGTACAAGACCCATTTGAAAGTGCCGAGTTTTTAGAAACGCTTCCACCGTGTACCCTATACTACTTCTAACGTTAAATCCTACTCACTCCCCCAATCTACAGCCTCCTATTGGGACGAGTATTTTGTATAATACTCATTCTCATATAGCCATTTGGTCGATGTTCATTTTCACAGATGATTTCACCCTAAATCAACGATTTTGCATGAATACACAATTTCGCGGACCCGTGAATCATGAGACTTGTTGCCTAGAAATTACTCTAATGAATGTTTTATTTCGGACACTTCAAACGTATCTCGCTCGTAGGGGCTAAAGATTATGTTTTCAATAGCCTAAATAAATCTTACTTGATATTGAAAGTTGGGGTCGAATTCTCTCCTTACTGTCTGCACAACCCAGGCAAATCAAATCTCGAAGAGATTTGCCTGGGATTCTTTGACCCGGTATATGAGTAGTGTGTGTGGAAATCGCATGTTCCCGGAAATGTTTTACATCTGTTCCCGGAAATGTTTTACATCTGTTCCCGAAAATGTTTTACATCTGTTCCCGGAAATGTTTTACATCTGTTCCCAGAAATGTTTTACATCTGGATGTCGATAGCTATGCATGCAGCGAGCAAAGATGAAATATATTTCTTTTTCTCGTGCGCCGTTTCACATCGTCCGTTTCTGTCTTTAGCCAACTGCTTCTCACCGACTGAAGCCCCGCACACGTATTAGGCATTCAAAAGCGAGTCTATATCCAGCGATATGTAACCGTGGGAATGTGCCTGACGACATCGATTTCAGAGAAGGAGGAAGTTACCAAATGTTATATTTTTTTTATCTCAACGACCTTATGTTTATGTACAAGATCCATGTCACAGTTTGTAGCCAATATGAGTCGAGCACTGTATGTCGTTGGTTGAGCTACCTTCATCTGATGACCACCGAATTTGGCGTGGCGAGTCCTTCGTCCAGAACTTGGCGTAAAAGTAGGCGAAGGATCGATCTGTTGCATGCAGGACCGTACATGGTCCTGGATGACGCCGGGGCCTCGGAGCACGATTAAAAGTTATATCGGCCATGTTAAATGCTGGACTGGTGCTATCTAAGATAGGACTTATAACATTGCAGTCTCAAAAAGTGTGGGGGGTAGCTGTAACCACCTCGCCCCCCGGTTCGCGCCCTGTGACGTGCACACCTTTGACACTCACACTGGTGCCCAGGATAACACCGAAGCACTGGGCTTTAATTGTCGATGTTAGTGGGTCTCCTCCGATGAACTTACTGTGGCGGTCCTGCCCTAGCAAAAGTATGCTTTTGGGTTGAAGATCATGGCATCCCGGTTCTCTCGAGGTCAGGGACCAGTTTGCCGAATGCATACTCCTCCACCGACGAAACAGGGGGCGAATTGATGCATTCGCGTGTTTGCTTGAAATACCAGATGTGAAACGATCTTAATTCGTCATGGTTTTTCCACAGTCCGACGAAGCAATTTTGCTCCCATCGAATTCACCATCAGCAATCCGGATACGGTTAATGTGGATTCAGCCCATACGTACTTGTTCGTGAAAGCCAAGATCATCAATGGGAATGGATCCAGATTCGTCAACGCTTCAACGATGAGTCCGACGACGGAATTTTGCTCAGGGTCAACTGAGTTGACAGTCCTCTTATTCCACCGGGACACAGCCGAGCACATGGGTACGGATAATGCCAATATCGGACAAACGACGGGGTTTCACAGCGAATGGCAGCTCGGCCGATCTCAACGATCGTCTGAATGCAGGCCTCTATGTGCAAGACCGTTCCTTCTTGGTCCCCATACAAAAATTCGACTGATATATACGGTCGCCCCGACCTTTGCCTTGATGGCTTTGACGTAAAGTGGCAGGCAGCTGACTATAAGATCACCATCCCAGGCGCAGTCCTCTATGTCCGAAAAGACAAAAACGAATCCATTCGTTCAATTGGGCACCTCAAAACCTTGGAGAGAAAACCAGCCTAGTACCCTATCCGACGTGTGCAAACTAGTGCAATCCGACGTGTGAAAGTGTTCTCTGTGCCTGCCGGGAAAATGTGTTCTTGGGAACTGCCCAAGCGACTGACCCTGACCTGTGTGAAAAGTACCAGATTCAACGGAATCTGCCCAAAGAACCCATTTGACTAACATTTCAACATCAATTTTGTGGCCTTACATGTGGGCGGACAACAGGTCTCAGGGCCTTATAAGGCCCCGTTTACAGCGACAGGTCAAATCAATCAGGACGAAGGAAATATTATCAGTCGGTAAGACTATTATCCTGTGTTCATCTGACCCCCACCTAGAGAGTGACCATCAGCTGAACCTCGACAAGCAAGCAACTTACGGTTGGCAGTTTAATTTACACGAGCCCTTACGAGCACCATCAATGTGATTGGCTTGCAGCGTTTGATAACATCATTCAAGTGGACAATACGTGCAACGTCCCGTGTGACTTTGCCACCTAACATGAATACAGACCACGTTACCGCAGACCACTCATGGGAACGTACTATCTTTCAAGAGGTGCTCTCCCGGGTGTTCCCGGTCTCGTGCATGTTCAGCACAGACTCGATAGATCGTCCTGGTCAACATTCTCACCCAACACCATGTATTGTGTATTTTGTGTACAACAGGTCACAAGCATAAACGAGGGGCTATAAATGCCCCGAGCGTGAACAGAAATGTGAGATTGTAATTGTAACCTGAGTGGTTAACTATCCTTTGCGAAAGAGAACTTCTCATTAAGCACAAATATTAGTACATGTTGTTGTAGTTTAAAAAAAGCTACCACGACACTATTTTGCATGACACATCTGCACCCAATTATGAATATGACCCACGCAGACCCCAAAACTTTCATCTCAAAAGCCGGATTTCAACTGTGCATGTGCATATCAACGTCACTTCGAATAAAAACAACTCCAGGTCGACTCTACTCAACGGGGGCTTCAACATGACATACCACGCAGGTCAATTTTCTGGTAATGCTCCAGTTCACGGTTATGTCCATATATCGACGAGTCTTGCCAGCTCCCAAATCGATGACATCACGGATATGTCCAGTGCTTGGGGTCTAGGCATCTCATATGGTGAAATCGCCTCGCCTTTATGGCCTCTGGTTATCGGTCCAGTGTTTCACTTCCGATTGCACATGCGCAGCCGTATTCCTAACCCCACTGTCCCAGTGCGTGAGCCTGGGTCCAGACATGTCAAGCAGTGAAATCTCCATGCCTTCTAGGCTCTCTGGTCCTCGGTACAAGGTTCCACTTCCCGTTGCGCATGTGCAGCCCTACTCCCCTTCTCCACACTATACCAAGGCGGAAGCCTGGGGCCAGGCGACTCAAACGTTTCAATCCCAATGTCTCCAAGCCCTTCCAATGTCTCCAGGCCCTTCCAATGTCTTCAAGCTCTCTTGTTCTCGAGTCAGTGTTCCACTTCCAGTTGCGCATGCGCAGCCCTAATACCCCTCTCCACACTGCTCTAAAGCGAACAGCCTGGGTCTGAGCGACTGAAAAATTGAAAGCCCCATGTCTTTTGGCCCTCTGATTCTCGGTACAGTGTTCCACTTCCGTTTGCGCATGTGCATTCCCACTCCCCTCCCCGCAGTACACTAGATCGGAAGCCTGAGACCAGGCGACTCATACCATGAAATCCCCATGCCCCTAGGACCTCTGGTTCTCCATACCGTGTTCCACTTCTGGTTGCACATGCGCAGCCATATTCCTAACCCCACACGGCTCTAATGCGGAAGGTTCCGATTGCACATGCTCAGCAATACTCCCCTTCCTTCAATACCCTAGATAGAGGCCTGGGTTCAGGCGTCTCATATAGTGAAATCCACATGTCTCTAGGCCACCTGGTTCTCAGTGTTGGACACCGGGAAAGGGGGTTCCCCAATTGCCATTGTGGTGGACATGCTGCTGGCGATATTGTCGGAGACCATGTTTGAGGACATGCATTGAGAGACTTGTTTACCACCAGTCATTTGAATTTGTTTGTAATAGTTAGCCAGTTCACGGAAATGCTTCATGTTAAGAAAGGGCACATAGACGCCTGTCAACCTATCTAAATCTGCAGGTTCCAAAAGGGGACGTAGACCTACTTTCATGACATTCCACCTCTTGTGACATCTGACTGAAGTGATCTCTGAACCTGCACACAATTTTATCAGATATTGTGTGTGTGCATGCGCAGGAATCCGAGATTGCTGAACTGATCATGTGACCAAAACTGGAACTAAAGTCACAAAACTAAAGGGCAGGAAAGTAGGTAAAGGGACTCAAAGATGCTTTTCCACTTCCTGGACCTTTTATCAAAGACTAGACTAACTATCAACATAAGATACTGACACAGGTTTACTGAGAAAACAGATACTTGTAAGAAAATGCATAAACTTTACTTCCCATAATTTGAGAACAAAAGACAGTGTCAGAAATCTGTACAAACACTACGTACATACACTGTTGTATTTAATATTGACATCAACAAATAAAAGTGTGAATGTGATTTGTAAACATCCCTTTTGTAAGTTGTGCATGTGTATTCCTTATGTCTCAAAGTTCAATTTTCACAGTACAACTTTGAACTTTAAAACCATGGTTTAGTCCCTGGAAAGCAGATAACCATAAAATTAAAAATAATCACATGTAGAGACAAGTGAGGACATGTCTCAAAATAGAGAGACAAGAGTTAACCGACCACCAAGGCTCATAAAAATAACAGAGCATTCCAGAGAATTTTCTCAAAAACAAATAAACCGTCAAAAGAATGCTCATGTCATAGCATCAGTAATAACTTGAGAATGTACAAACAAGTGAACATGATAAAGGTGATAAAATAATCTTGAAAATTAATCTAAGAGCTGTTTATAAAGCATATATATATATATCATGTAAATAAGGGAAAATAAGTAATTCACAGTTATTAAAATGAGTCATCCTGCTTTGACACAAAATGAAGTATACATTGAGTGTAGTATTTCTAAACACTATTTAAGTTGTGACCCAACATAAATAATGGCTTAAAGATAAGAAACACGACAGAATTAAGGAATGTATATCTCCATAGGATTTTCATAGGAGTCCTAGATATAAAGCATGAATGATCCTACTGAACATCTCATTTTGATCACCTCCCCCATTTTTTTAATATACATAAGTACTTGTTTTTTTATCTCAGCTGTCAGAATATTTCGGACTACACTGTTGTCAACTTTTCAAATCTTGAATAGAGCAATTTAAGCAAATTTCAACCTTCCACTAGATATTTTGAAAAAAAATACAATGATGCGGAAACAAAGATCTTTATAACAAGAGCCCAAGGGGCTTCAATATACGCCCGTATATCTGGAATTACATTGGTCCAAATTTCAAGGTTGCTTAATAGCCTTGATTCCAATTGGTAGCTAGCAATCCAGAGAAAGGTCTGCAATTTTGTGCTTCTGAGAATGTAACATATATCACATCTAAAATTGAATGATAAACTAAAACTAGAGGTTCCGCTTTGACCCTTGAGTTGCCGCTCCGGCATGAAGCCTATGCTGGTTGTTTTTTTAACAAAAACATACGTCTCCCCCATCCTCCCACCCTGCCTTGAATGGGCACATTATTTAAGGGAAAGTGCTATAAAATGAATGCAATAAGTATCTTAAACAAAGCTGCGTATCTAAAAATATTAATTATTAAAGAAGCGATACAAGTAGATGAACGGATGGACAGACACCGGACACGGATGCATGCATGCACACATACACCAAAACCTGATCAAATGCGGGGGCTATGCCATTGAAGCTTCCATCCAAGTTTGGTGAAATTCCGTCCAGTAGTTCTCCAGATATCTTGCGGACAAGCCCTGTATATACATGTACAAGTAGATGGACGGACGGACGGACACTGGACATGGATGAATGCATGCACACACACACCAAAACCTAATCAAGTGAGGGGGCTATCCCACTGAAGCTTCCATCCAAGTGGGGTGAAATTCCGTCCAGTAGTTCTCAAGATATCTTGCAGACAAGGCCTGTATATACATGTACAAGTAGATGGACGGACGGACGGACACGGACATGGATGAATGCACGCACATACACCAAAACCTAATCAAATGAGGGGGCTATCCCAGTGAAGCTTCTATCCAAGTTTGGTGAAATTCCATCCAGTAGTTCTCCAGATATCTTGCAGACAAGCCCTGTATATACATGTACAAGTAGATGGACGGACGAACGGACGGACGGACGGACACCGAACACGGATGAACGCATGCACACACACCAAAACCTAATCAAATGAGGGGGCTATCCCAATGAAGCTTTCATCCAAGTTGGGTGAAATTCTGTCCAGTAGTTCTCCAGATATCTTGCAGACAAGCCCTGTATATACATGTACAAGTAGATGGACGGACGGACGGACACCGGACATGGATGAATGCAGACACACAAACCAAAACCTAATCAAATGAGAGGGCTATCCCACTGAAGCTTCCATCCAAGTGGGGTGAAATTCTGTCCAGTAGTTCTCAAGATATCTTGCAGACAAGGCCTGTATATACATGTACAAGTAGATGGACGGACGGACAGACACCGGACACGGATGAACGCATGCACACAAACCAAAACCTAGTCAAATGAGGGGGCTATCCCAATGAAGCTTTCATCCAAGTTTGGTGAAATTCCATCAGTAGTTCTCCAGATATCTTGCAGACAAGCCCTGTATATACATGTATAAGTAGATGGACGGACGGACGGACACCGGACACGGATGAATGAACCCACATACACCAAAACCTAATCAAATGAGGAGGCTATCCCAATGAAGCTTCCATACAAGTTTGGTGAAATTCCATCCAGTAGTTCTCCAGATATCTTGCAGACAAGCCCTGTATATACATGTACAAGTAGATGGACGGACGGACGGACAGACACCGTACACGGATGAATGCACGCACATACACCAAAACCTAATCAAATGAGGGGGCTATCCCAATGAAGCTTCCATCCAAGTTTGGTGAAATTCCATCCAGTAGTTCTCAAGATATCTTGCAGACAAGGCAAGGGGACGGACAGACATCCATCCAGACAGACAGACATCCATCCATCCAGACAGACAGACAGACAGCACAAACACTAGATGTCTCCCCCCAACATAGTTGGGGGAGACATAATGAGCTTAACTCTTGGAAACTAGTTGACCGTGGAGCAAGAACCGAGAGGTCACATATCCAACACTGAAATCGACGATAGTCAAACACAAGAAAATAGTAGTTTTCCTGCAAACGGATTTCTTTCAGACGAGAGAATTTTTCATGAAGGAAGAAGAAAGTGATGAAGTAAACTATTGTTCTTGAGTTGATAAACAGGTATGAAGTTCATAAAGGACCCCTCTCCCCGTTAAATTAGTGAATGTATGGTTTTTATTTCACAACAGTTCAACTAAATGTAGCTGTTTCAAACATGGGAGACAACACCACAGGACAAATGCTGTATACATTAGGGGAGAGACCTCTGAATATTCAAACCTAACACATAGTCAGCTAAACTTGATTCAGTTTTGGGGGACTGTGACCTTGACCTTTGATAAATTGATGTATGGCCTTGACCTTGACCTTTGATAAATTGATGTATGGCTCCTCTTCACCATGCGAGTAAGGTATTTGATACCACTCCATACCTTGAAACTAGAGATATCGCATGGACAACAAATGTTAATGGATGAATGGACAGAAAGAAACATCGCATTACATGACCTCATCTTCGACAGGCATATGAAAATGTGACTCAATGATTTGCTGATTTTGAAGTCAGTGACCTTGACCTTTGACCTAAATTTTGGTACACGACACATCGTCTTCTGTCAATGTATCAGTGGGCACAAAAATTCATGATTTTTATGAATTTCATGATTTTGGGGGTCACAGTGACCTTGACGTTCGGCCTTGACCTACATTTTGGTGCGTGACACATCATGTCCCCCTAATGTATCTACTGACAAAAAAAATAATTTTCGAAGATTTCTTGATTCTGGGGTCAGTGACCTTGACTATTGACCTTGACCTAAATTTTGGTACATGACAAACCATCTCCCCATAATTTCTCAATGGACACAAAAAATCATGATTTTTAACAATTTCACGATTTTTGGGTCACAGTGACCTTTGACCTTTGACCTACATTTGGTATGTGACACATCGTGTCCCCCTAATGTATCTACGGACACAAAAAAATGTTAGTTTTAATTATTTCCTGATTTTTGGGTCACAGTGACCTTTGACCTTGACCTATATTTTGGTATGCGACACTTCATTTCTCCCTACTGAATCCACTCACAAAAAATTAGAAATTTTTAATGATTTCCTGATATTTCGGTCTCTCTGACCTTTGACCTCTGACCTCGACCTACATTTGGTATGCAACACATCATTCGCCCCTCGGGCATTCACTCACCAAAAATTAAAACTGTAGATAGAAAACTGTCAATGATCAATGATTTCCTGATTTTAGGCAACAGTGACCTTTGACCTCTGACATCGACCTCAATTTTGGTACGCGACACATCGTCTCCACGTAGCGTATCCACTCACAAAAAATTGCAACTGTCGATATAAAACGTTCACAGATATAGACCGGACACGAACACTTCAGTGATTTCCTGTTTTTTAGGCCAGTGACCTTTGACCTCTGAACATGACCTTCATTTTGGTACGCGACACACCGTCTCGCCGTAGGGTATCCACTCACCAAAAATTAGAACTGTAGATAGAAAACTGTCCCAGATATAGACCGGACACGGGGGACGGACAGACAGATGGAAACCGCCATCACATAATACGTCCGCCTTTTGGCGGGCGTATAAAAAGGAGAGGGGAGGAGGAATGTTCTTGAGTGAATATCACATGAAGTCTTGAAAGAGTACATTAAGTCCTCACAGATGCATATGAAAACAAACAAAGTAAGATGAAAATATGTTGTATAAAAATAACATATAAATTTGTTATATATCAATCATATTTCATGGTTCACAAGTAAATTTAAAATTTTGTGTAAACAGTTTGAACTGCCAGTTTCTTTTCAGGATGAAGCATCATGGGATGTTGGTGTCAAAGGTAAACTGGGTTTCTAAAAGATTATGTAGGAAATGTTTACCCATATTATAATCTAGGGATTGGGGCTGTAATGAAAGCAGGCATGTCTAGGGCCAGAAGTTTGTTACCATAAGAATTATCACAGTATTTGCTCTATCATGTGTATTCCATCCTGCCATCTGTATCCTCGCTAAAACCAGGGGTATCTTTATACTAGATACCCCTTGTACAAATGAAAGTGAATCATGTCCATGGAAATTGCCCCTGTGAATTTTCAGTCAGCCAATAAGCAAAACAACATCCTCTGTAAATTGACCAATCAGACGACTTGTTTTATGTGACCATGGCATGTTACCATGTGATAATATCCCATGTGACATCATCCCATGTGATCGACTTCCTAGCCAACATCTTACATCTGTGCCGGGTTCACCGCAAGTGGCATGCCAATTTTCCACTGACAAAGCTTTCTGATTGGACAAACTGATCATGTGATTTCATTTCTATCCTCAGTTCTCATTCGTAGATTCGTATACACTGAAAGTGGGTGGAATGTGGTCAGCTGTGCAATATGGTCAAGGTTTTGCCTTTGGCTCTAAAAGAAACCTTGACGTTGTGAAGATTTACTATTCCTGGTACAGTTAATTAAAATACATTCGTGACATACACACTGTCACCAGCAGTTATCTGTGTGGCAAAAAAACTGTGGTATACTAATTTTTAGATAGCAATTTTTAGATACCACTGCTACCATGGCTACGTTCTTAATGATGTTAGGTGACACCACTATTAGCTGAATTTTGGGGGGAACGCTATTGCTATAATGCAATAGACTTCTGTTAGGGCACATTCGGTGACAATAACGGGAGTACAATCACCTTCAGACATACCTGAGTCGACTTCCCTGTTTCCACTTCGAATTAGCCTTAATATATCGGCCCACCGGCTTTATTCAAAAGAATTTATAAATAGACACAAAACATCATTGACCTCAAATCATTTTGAATTTCGAAATAAGCTGTATGACTGGCTGTCCTATGTACGGTCACACCTACCACCTTATTAGGAGGAACGATGTAACTATTGACTGGGTCATTCTGATTGGCTCATCTTTGGATTGTACATGTAGATGAAATTTACACCTTGGGTTTTGAAAACTTCAGGTGATGAGATCAAGACAAGGCTAATTCAAAGTGTAAGCGGAGACATAGACTTCGGTATGAAGATGATAGTACAATATACATGTATGTGTATACAGAATATAGATTATATAAGTATTGGGAAATGTGGTATAAAATAGAAATGATAAAATATCCTAAACAATAATATATACAATTTTGTGATAAATTTCAAGAGAATGTTTTCATACTATGGATTTTTTTTTTTTTTTCATTTTTCATTTGGAATGCATTTCATATGTAAAACCTACATAAATAAGGCACGTAATGATCATGCGAATATTCTACCAACTGGTAACTAAGAAAATATCAGAAAAACAAATACCTCTAACACAACTGAAATACCGGTAAAACAAAATAAAAATAAAATTGAACAGGAAAACTTAGTTGAACTTAAGTCTCTAGTTTTCAAGGAAAGTGATCACTCTCTCTCCATCACTCACCTTTCCTCCCAGAAGAATTATTGATCACTCTCCTGGAAAATAAAGAAGTACTGGAGAATAATACAGACAAGTATGAATCACTCTCACAATACAAAATCTAGATCAACAGCTCTCGCAAAATTTACAGACATGACAGACTGCTTAGTCTGCCTCTATATTCAACTTCGGGAATGAAGTCGTGAAAACCAGCATTCATAAAGAAGGTGTGGCGTTTACCAGGTTTACCTGAGAAAATCTCCGTGCTGTTATGTTCATTTTATTTTACGTAGTCAATAATTAATTCCTTAAATTCTGCAATATCACCACATCTGCTGTGATATTATATCGAAATAACAGGAAACACTGTTTATGCTACTTTTGAAATATGAAACTTGGGTCTCGTCTGTATGAAACAGTTTCTGTGCAGAATTGAACAAATTAACTTTTGGCTTCACAAACAAAACAGCAAGAAGGAACTTTTCTCTGGTAAACGCAACACTTTCTTTGGATTCCCATAGCAAATTTCTATAAATGTTATCTCCTAGTTTAAAAGGGAGATAATTGATGATGGAACAGAGAGCAATTACTTTCCTGCAATGTAGTATACCTGTTCTGGAAATGCAAATTTTTATTAAAGCACAATTTAAAATAATTAAATAAAGATACATGACATTTACAGCACAGTATCAGATTATTCAGTAGCAAACCAACAATCAATTCAGTATAAAACAGTCCTGCTCTCAGCTAGACTCCTTGCTTTTATCGAAAGTCAGCCTAAATCATGCAGCCATCTTTAGACATAATTTCACTCATTACGATACCATCATGTATCATAGGTTATAAAATCAACATCAATTAAGTTCATTCACACAATACCAACTGTCCATATAAAAGACATCACAAAATTTCTGCTGAATGGATACATGTACATGAAGAAAAAAAACCCGCAATTCGAGGCAAGGCAGTGTTTTGATCTGTGTTTCTCACCTCTCACATTGTATGCTTTTGTGGTTGCTGGTTGCACTTGAAATACATTTAATAACATATCCCTTTTTGAATTTCATAGGATGTTTCTTGTTGACTTATGTATTCCTGTTGAAGAAAATTTAACCAAGTTCCAAATCGATATGAGAAAGTGTGTGCCAAGTCATTCAAACTTTTTCCATGACAAAGTTTAGTTTGTTTGACACTGAATTTTGCAGTAAATAACTTCATCCAAAGTTTTCTTTCAACAATTATTTCTTGTGTTGACTTGTGTCACAAATGATTTGTGTTGGGTTACCTCTCTCCCTCAATGACTTTCGAAAGACTCTTCGACGTGAAACACAGATATCAACACACATGTATGGTCTAAACCAAAGTTGACCATATATTATAATATATACATCAGACGTGACTGTAATTTTTCAATAATACCCCTGGTTGCTCACCAGTTAATTACAACAGAGCTTGATAATAAGCACCTGCCATATCTAATAATCCCCCTCCAAATCAGAATGAGACAGCCCATCTTCATCATGGGTTAAATTACATAAACTCTGATGAGGCCGATACTGGGTTAATGTAATGTGCCTTATTTTCAGGCTTGTAAAACATTATACATGTCTCAAATAGGCTATGCATAGAGCCACATCTGTTTGTCGATGCAGGTTATGTAAAGGATAATTTTATCCTATTTCAGGATTAGGAATCCCAATGTTGACATATAATTCATGGTGGTCCACTGACTATTAAATATAACATTTATCACAAAGTGTTTCGAGTGAGGTCGTTACACTGAATATATGACTTACCAATAATATCCATGGTTACAGCGAAGACAGTATCATCCGAGAGATAATAATAAAAAAACATGAAATTCACAAAATTGCATAATTTCACTTAAAAATGTATACAGCTCCAAGTTTCTGTTGTTGATAAACCAGTTTAAAAATATCTACATATTTTGACAAAAAATACCAGATTTTCCACATGTATAATTATATAATCATCACTTTTGGAGATGGAAGAAAGGATAATTATACATGATTGTCATGTGAGTGAGTGAGTGAGTGAGTGAGAGTGAGTATGATTTAACGTCGCTTTCAACTATATTTCAGTCAAATCACGATGTTGGGTCCTATTCCTTTTCACACTCGGGAATCGTCATGTGACAAAGTGTTGTTAGATGTTCAGTGCAGTCATTCCTGATGAACAACCATATGCATAGACAAGATAGAATTGCTCCCATTCACATTTACACACTAGCATCTGATAATATGCAACCCTGTCAATTAGCTAGCGCATTCAGCAATGAGTTGAAGTCCTCAGCCATTTTAAAATCGGGGTTATTTTAAGGCTGCAAGATATTTATATATTTTTTTTTATGCCATACATGTCCATGTATGATAATATATTTCGAGAGTCATGCACTTGTGTACCTGTAACTGGAACACGTAGCATTCTGAAAATATCCGTTTGATCTGTGGTTTTTACGACATCTTTTCCAGACTTCCACAATCAGCATGATGCTGAACACTTTTCCTGTGCACAAATCACATTTACATGTATGACATTACCTTGGTCGACGAATCAAAGCGCTCCTGAAGGGCACCATGATTACAATTTAGCCAATCAGCATGCCTGTTAGACTGCCCTGGGCATTAGCAGACATTATCCATCTAAATACAGTCTGCACAAGGGAGATACGCATCTTCATAGACCAAATCGATTTCTATTTATTTGATTGGATCTGCAAAATGAAGCAGACAAGTAGAAATGGACATGGAATGAACTGAATGATGAAGATGGGTAGGATATTGCAAAGCGAGTCAATGGCACATTTCACTGTGAGTGAGATGAGATTAAGATTTTTAGCTGAAATCTTGAAACGGAGTCTCAATTCTGTATTGCTGAAAACAGACAGTCTCATTCCTATTTCCCTCGTGTTAAATTTCATGAATTTAGGGAGTCTCATTTTGAAATAGGGAGTCCCAAATACCCTTCGACACTCGCTACTGGCTAAAGGCCTGGATATATTACATGTAGTCCATATGTCAGGCATGTTTTCCTGCTTCCTTAGGCACACTCGTCCTCTCTCATATTAATTTACGTTACATATTATTGCATTAAAGCTAAACATAGACCCAATGATACTACTTAGTATTTGGACAGTCCCTTATAACTCACTTTTGAACTTGAAAGACTCAGCAGCTCACATTGATTGGTTATGCACAGTAGCATAGCCTTGACTCTGTGGAATCAATGATAGCTTCACAGGTTTCGAGAAAAAGCTATTCCATGCCATTCTCAATGAATTCCTCTTGTAATAGAGAGCGGCAACAAACAAGCCAGCAGTGACTATGAAAATAAGACCGATGACAACCCCAGTAGCATTGTAAATAGTGAAATGTTCATGGCACTTTAAGTCGGAGAGCTGTAGGGAGATTATTGGCTGGCCCTCGTGGACTGTGTTGTAAGCTAGCATGCAGGTCAAGTCTTCTCGGTTCTTGACATGGCTACTGAGGCTTCCATTTTTCAGCCAGGTGTAGAAAGGGATCATTCCACAATCACACTGGAACATATTGTCATTCAGGTACAGTTCCTTCAGTGATTTTGTTTTCATCTTGTTCAGATTTCCGAGGAGCTCCTCGCTCAACCAGGGGAGGTGATTATATGACAGGTCTAGTACCTCCAGTTTATCCATTTCTCCACACAGATTGGGCGACACAAGCTTATTGTGTGACAGATTCAGCATCTTCAGGCTCTCAAATCGACAGAATGCATCTTGGGTGACATTCGGAATGGACATGAACTCGTTAGCAGCCAAGTTCAGATGAGTCAACAATGGCATCCCAGTCACATTTATATACCATGCCAGTTTTGACAAATGTTTGGTTCCATCTGGTTTTTCATAGAAGGTATTTTCGAGAATTAACTTTTTCAGTTTGTTCATTGATGAGAAAACATGTGTATGCTTGTCAACATGCCAGTTATTATGCGATAGATCCAGTGTTTCTAGTTGAGTAATACAATGGAAAGTTTTTCCGTGTATCGTCATTATGTTGTTCATGGACAGGTTCAGATGTTTTAGGCTCAGCATCTGGACGTCTGGATCCAAACTGCAATTTCCAAACAGATTCCTAGGTAGTTCTGTGAAATTGTTCCCGGTTACAGTAATATTCACAAGATCTCTGTTCAACTTGCTAAAATCGCTCACCTTGAACTCGCCAACACACGGCTGTTGTTGTTTTTTATCACAAACTCTCACACATGACAGTTCTGCATCGGTACAAACCGGGCAAAGAGTCCTATCTGGGCAGTTGAACACCTCACTTTCACCTATCACCGGCGATAATAGAACACCAACCAATATCATCACTTTGAAAGGGCTGGGCATGATTTGTGAATCTCCCATGGTCAACTTGAAAACTCTTGAATTGGATAATCGTGTTGTTTTTGAAAGTTGTCGATTTTGTTGTTCACGGACTTTTCTGTGAGTCTTTCTGTCACAACCCCTTTTTTGTCTGAACCACTTCTCAGAATAAATGGTAGCTTAGTTAGATACAGTGCACGGCGTAAACAACATGAACAACGCGTACTTGTTGAATGTTGTCTGGTTGTTGTTGTTTCAACTCGACTTCTCAACAGGTGGTTGGTTGTTGAACTTGCGACGACTCGTTTGGGCAAATCCCTGTCCTGTGGCGAGGGAGAACACGTGAACAACCTGTTAATATTTTCATTCAACAATGATACCACCGTTTAACAAATCATAACATTATTATCCAAAGCAAAACAAACTTTCTCAAACTTTTCAGGTTTTTTCTTCTTCCGGATTTGATAGGGCTTAGGATGGAGCTGTCGTTCGCCAGACGCTTTTTGTCCACCGTGAGACGGAGACTATCGTGTGTCCGTCTGGGGACGGCTGTGTTAAAATGTTGTATGTATTCAAATACGAATGCGGATTTTTGATATAATAGTTCTCTCGTGAATAAAATGCATGATTATGAAAGTCTTGTTCCAATATTCCACCATCCCAGAGATGACAATCCTCGAGAATGACAGACTTAAGAAATTATAGCCCTCGGGAATGACAGTCCCAACTAATGAGCCTTTCAACATCCGGGTAGGCCCCATCCAAGAAATTATAGTCCCCAGGAAGTAAGAGTCACCAGGAATGATATTTAAGTTCTATATCGCTCCATCCCATAAATCATAGTCCACATGAATTACACCTCAGGAATGTCAGTCCCCAGGAATGACAGTCCGCAGGAATGACAATCCCCAGGAATCATAGTCCACAGGAATCAGTCAATCGGTAATGATAAACACCAAGAACGATAGTCGCCAGTATTGAAAACCCCCAGGAATGACAGACCACATTAATGTTAGCCCCAGGAATGACAGTCCCCAGAATTCATAACCCTCAGGAATGATACTGGTATTACCCAGGAATGACAGTCTCTTCGAATTTTAGTCCCCAGGAATAATAGTCCATAGGAATGAATTTGTCCAGATATGATGGTCATCAGGAATCATAGTCCCCAGTAATGTCAGTCCCCAGTAATGATAGTCCCCAGGATTGACAGTCCTCAGAAATGATAGCCCCAGTATTCATAGTCCCCAGGAATGACGGATCCCTGGAATTATAGTCTCTAGGAATATAGTCCCCAAGAAGGACAGGCCCCAAGAATTTTGTCCCCAGGTATGACAGTCCCCACGAATGGCAGCCCCAGTATAGACAGTTCTCAGGAATGATAGTCCCCAGGAAAGAAAGTGACCTGGAATTATAGCCCCCAGGAAAAATAGTCCACAGTAATGGTAGCCCTTGAAATAACAGTCCCCAGAAATGAGATCACAGGACTCATAATATTCAAGAGTCATAGCGCCCAGGAATGACAGTCCCCAGGAGTGGTAGTTCCAAGAACTGGCATTCCCCAGTAATGGTAGCTTCAGGAATGACAGTCCTCAGGAATGACAGTCCACTGGAATTATAGTCCCCAGGAATAAAATCCTCCAAGAATGACAGTCACCATGAATGGTAGCCCCAATAAAGACAGTCCCCTAGAATGGTGTCCCCAAGAATGACAGTCCTCACGAATGGCAGCCCCAGTATAGACAGTCTCAGGAATGATAGCCCCCAGGAAAGAAAGTGACCTGGAATTATAGCCCCCAGGAAGAATAGTCTACAGGAATGGTAGCCCTTGAAATAAGTCCCCAGAAAGCAGACCACAGGACTCATAATATTCAGGAGTCATAGCGCCCAGGAATGGCAGTCCCCAGGAGTAGTAGTTCCATGGACTGGCATTCCCCAGTAATGATAGCTTCAGGAATGACAGTCCTCAGGAATGACAGTCCACTGAAATTATAGTCCTCAGGAATAAAATCCCCCAAAAATGACAGTCACCAAGAATGGTAGCCAAAGGAGTGACAGTCCCCAGGAATGGTAGACTCAGGATTGACTTCCCAGTATTGATAGTCCCCAGGAAAGAAGGCGTCATGGATAGTCCCCAGGAATAATAGTCCCCAGGAATGACAGCCTCCAGGTATGATAGTCTCCACGAATGAGATTCTCCTAGAATTATAGTCCCCAGGAGTCCCCAGGATTGACAGTCCCCCGGTATGTTAGCCCCCGTAATTACAGTTCAAAGAATTTATAGTCCCCAGAAATGATAATCCCTAGGAATGACAGCCGCCAGGTATCATAGTCCTTAGTAATGACAGTTCCCTGGAATTATGGTCCTCAGGTGCCCACGGGGATTACATTCCCCAGGAATGGTAGTTCACAGGACTTGCTGACCCCGGTAATGGAGCACCAGGAATGACAGTCCTCAGGAATGATAGCCCCAGTATTCATAGTCCCCAGGAATGACGGTCCCCTGGAAGTATAGTCTCTATGAATATAGTCCCCAAGAAGGACAATCCTCAGGAATGTTGTCCCCAGGAATGACAGTCCACGAATGGCAACCCCAGTATAGACAGTTCTCAGGAATGACAGTCCCCAGGAAAGAAAGTGACCTGGAATTTCTTATAGCCCCCAGGAATGGTAGCCCTTGGAATGACAGTCCCCAGAAAGGAGACGACAGGACTCATAATATTCAGGAGTAATAGCGCCCAGGAATGACAGTCCCCAGGAGTGATAGTTCCAAGGACTTGCTTTCCCCAGTAATGGTAGCTTCAGGAATGACAGTCCTCAGGAATGACAGTCCACTGGAATTATAGTTTCCAGGAATAAAATCTCCCAAGAATGAAAGTCACCAAGAATGGTAGACCCAGGAATGACAGTCTTCGGGAATGGTAGACTCGGGATTGACGTCCCAGGACTGATAGTCCCCAGGAAAGACGGCGTCATGGATAGTCCCCAGGAGTGGTAGTTCCAAGGACTTGCATTCCCCAGTAATGGTAGCTTCAGGAATGACAGTCCTCAGGAATGACAGTACACTGGAATTATAGTCTCCAGGAATAAAACCCCCCAAGAATGACAGTCACCAAGAATGATAGCCCCAGGAATGACAGTCCCCAGGAATAGTAGACTCAGGAGTGACTTCCCAGTATTGATAGTCCCCAGGAAAGACGGTCTCCTGGATAGTCCTCAGGAATAATAGTCCCCAGGAATGACAGCCTCCAGGTATGATAGTCTCCACGAATGAGAATCTCCTAGAATTATAGTCCCCAGGAGTCAACAGGATTGACGATCCCCCGGAATGTTAGCCCCCGTAATTACAGTCCCAAGAAGTTATACTCCCCAAGAATGATAATCCCCAGGAATGACAGCCGCCAGGTATCATACTCCTCAATAATGACAGTTCCCTGGAATTATGGTCCTCAGGAGCCCACGGGGATTGCATTCTCCAGGAATGGTAGTTCACAGGACTTGCTATCCCCGGTAATGGAGCACCAGGAATTACAGTCCTCAGAAATGATAGTCCCCTGGAATTATAGTCTCTAGGAATATAGTTCCCAAGAAGGACAATCCCCAAGAATGGTGTCCCCAGGAATGACAGTCCCCACGAATGGCAGCTCCAGTATAGACAGTTCTCAGGAATGATAGTCCCCAGGAAAGAAAGTGACCTGGAATTATAGCCCCAGGAAAACTAATACCCAGGAATGGCAGCCCTTGGAATGACAGTCCCCAGAAAGGAGACCACAGGACTCATAATATTCAGGAGTCATAGCGCCCAGGAATGACAGTCCGCAGGAGTGGTAGTTCCAAGGACTTGCATTCCCCAGTGATGGTAGCTTCAGGAATGACAGTCCTCAGGAATGACAGTCCATTGGAATTATAGTCTCCAGGAATAAAATCTCCCAACAATGACAGTCACCAAGAATGATAGCCCCAGGAATGACAGTCCCCAGGAATGGTAGACTCAGGATTGACTTCCCTGTATTGATAGTCCCCAGGAAAGACGGTCTGCTGGATAGCCCCCAGGAATAATAGTCTCCAGGAATGACAGCCTCCAGGTATGATAGCCTCCACGAATGAGAATCTCCCAGAATTACAGTCCCCAGGATTGATAGTCCCCCGGAATGTTACCCTCCAAGAAGTTATAATCCCCAGGAATGATAACCCCCAGGAATGACAGCCGCCAGGTATCATAGTTCCCAGTAATGACAGTTCCCTGGAATTATGGTCCTCAGGTGCCCACGGGGATTACAGTCCCCAGGAATGATTAGCCCCAGCAATGACATTCTTGCTGTCCCGGGTAATGGGATGGCTGTCCCGGGTAACCAAGAATGGTAGCCCTAGAAGTGACGGCCCCCAGTAATTATAGTCCAACGAACTGATAGTGCCCATGAAGATAGTCCCCAGGAAGGCAGTCCCTACGTTGACAGTCCCCCAGAACGACAATCTCATTGACATTTCCCAGAATGAGGTTTCCTAGTCATTTCAATATCCAAGAATGAGAGTGCACAGGAACGATAGTCCGCTGGAACGACAATCTCCAGGAATCATAGTCTACAGGAATCAGTCTCCAGTAATCGGTAATAATAGTCATCAAGAATGATAGTCCCGGGGATTGACAGTCCCCAGGAAAGACAGACCACGGGAATGGAAGTCCCAGGAATAATGGTCCCCAGGAATGACAGCCGCAAGGTATGATAATGCCCACTAATGAAAGTCCCCTGGAATTATAGTCCCGATGAGTCCACAGGAAGTATATTCCCCAGGAACGATAACCCCCAGGAGTCATATTCCCCAGGGATGACAGTCCCCAGGAATGGTAGTTCCCATGACTTACTGTCCTCGGGAATGGCTGCCCAAGAAATGACAGTCCTCGGGAAGACAGTCCCCAGTATTGACAGCGCTCGTGATGACAGTCCGGAACGGAGTACCAGGAATGACAATCCACATGAATGGTAGCCCCAGGAATAACAGTCCCCATGACTTATATTTCCAGGAATGACAGTCCCCATGAATGATAGCCCCCGGAATAACAGTCCCCAGGAATGACGGTAAACATTAATGATAGTTCGCAGGAATGGCAATCCCCATGGATCATAGTCCACAGGAATCAGTGATGACAGTCCCCAAGAATGGAAGCCCAAGGAAAGACAGTCCCCAGGATTAAATCCCCAGGAATGATAGTTCCGAGGAATTAGTCCTCTCGAATTATAACCCCAGGAATCATAGTCCCCAAGAATGACAATCCCCGGGAATGACAGTCCCCGGGAATGGTATCCCCTGGAATGACAGTCCTCGGGATTTGCAATTATAGTCCGTAGGAATAATAGTCTGCAGGAAATGAAGTCCTCAGGAATGATGAACCCAGGAACTATAGTTCACAGGAATGATGATCCCCAGGAATTATTATTCCCAGGAAAGACAGTCTCATGTAATTATAGTCCACAGGAATAGTAGTCCACAGGAATGATAGGTATGATAGCCCCCAGGAAGGAAAATACCCTGGAATTATAATTCCCAGTAAGCACAGTACCCAGGAATGACATCCCCTGCAATGACAGTCCCCATGATTGACAAACCACAAGAATTATAGTTCCCAGGACCCCAGGAAAGATAACCCACAGGTGTCATATTCCCCAGGAATTACAGTGCTCAGGAATGGTAGGTCCGGGAATGATAGCCCCCAGGATTGAGAGTCCTCAGGAATGACAGTCCACAGGAATGGTAGGCCCCAGACTAATACTTCAGGAATGGCAGTTCCCAGGACTAACAGTCCACAGGAATGGAATCACCAGGAATGACAGTCCTCAGGAATGACAGTCCCGAGAACTCACTGCCCCGAGGAATGATAGTCTTCAGAACTGATATTTCACAGGAATGGTAGTCCTAGGAATGACAGTCCCCAGTACTGACATTCCTCGGTAATGACAGCCTCGAGTAACGATAATCCTCAGGAATGATAGTTCCCAGGATTGACAGTCCTCGAGATTGACAGTCCCCATGAATGGTAGCCCCAGGAACAACAGTCCTCGGGAATGAAGGCACCCAGGAAGGACACTCACCCCGGCTGAGCGTGTACAGCGCTTTTGGCCGGCGCCCGAGGCCGAGCGGCATGCGCCCGAGCCTTGAACGTGGTATGTGATGAATACAGACCTATTATTCATAGTCGCCAACATGTTTGCGGCTTATTACACGTGAAGTTACTAATGTGCGTTTTCCTTGAGAAGCTACAAGGTATATATGACTTATGGTATTGAAGAAGTTATTAATTTATGGCCTTTGCTAATGGAAAACTGTTTGCGGAGGGTATTAATGCATTTTTTTTACTTGATTGCTTAGATGGATGAAGCTTTGTACGTAACAAACATGATGTATGTAGGTGTTAACGACAAAGGCAGAAGGCCATTCGATGCGCGAGAAGAACGTCTTGACCATTATTTTCTAAGTGGTGCGCAATAGATTTGAAGGGGTGCGAAGCCGTGGAAGGGGTGCGACTATCCCAGGACATTCAGGCGAGAGTCCAGCTGGAAGATGTCGGGTGCTACAGACGCCCGTAGAGAGCTTCTCGGCGATTACATTGGACATTTCCAGCTGTTTATCACTGAGCCCTTTTTCGGTTATTATTCAGGAAAAACAGGAAATAAAACTGAATGATGATAAAAGGGTACAGTATTCCATGTGACTTGTCTAGACCTATTGTGTATCTAGAGAATCGAAACAACCGAGAGAACGATCCACATATGGCCAACTAGCATTTAATCTCCAGCTAAATATCTCCAAACACCTAAACCATACGTTACAAACTAGCCGACTGGGAAAGGGCATGTCTTCACCGTTTCGTGTCATACGTAAGTTAGTGACTTGTATAGACTTTTGTTTATATCTAGAGGCTTGGAACAAGTGAGAAAACGATCCGCATAGGATCAAATGGTATTTAATTTCCAGCAATATATGTCCAAATACATAAAATTTAGGTTTTCAACTAGGCGTCTGGGGAAGGACATGCTTTCTCCGTGTCGTGTCATACTTGATTTACTGACTTGCATAGGTCCATTTTGTATCTATTGGCTTGGAACAAAGAAAGGATCGATTCACATAAGATCATTTATAATTTACTCTCAAAAAGCGTCTGGGGAAGGACATGCTCTCCGTGTCGCGTCACACGTGAGTCGGGGCCTTGTGTAGAATAACTGTGTATCTAGAGGCTTGGAACAAATGAAAGAACGATTCACATAAGATGAACTGGCATTTAACCTCCAGCAATTCTATGTTCAAACACCTAAATTAAATGTTACAAACGATGCGTCCGGGGAAGGAGATGCTTTCTCCGTGTCGTCTCATAAGTGAGTTAGACTTGTATAGACTTGTTGTGAATCTAATGGCTCGAAACAACCGAGGGAATGATTAACATATGATAAACTAGCATTTACTTTCCAGCAATATATCTCCAAACACCAAAACCATAGGTTACAAACTAGCCGTCTGGGGAAGGACATGTCTGCACCGTGTTGTGGCATACGTGATTTACTGACTTGTATAGGTCCATTTTGTATCTAGGGACTTGGATGAACGAAAGGAACGATTCACATAAGATGATCTAGCATTTACTTTAAAGCAATATATGTCTAAACACCTAAAACATAAGTTAAAACTAGGCGTCTGGGGAAGGACATGCCCTCTCCGTGTCGTGTCACGCGTGAGTTGGGGCCTTGTGTAGAATAATTGTGTACCTAGAGGCTTGGAACAACTGAGAGAACGATTCATATAAGATGAATTGGCATTTAATGCCTAGCAATATATGTTCAAACACCTAAATTATCAGTTAAAAACTAGACGTCTGGGGAATGACATGCTTTCTCCGTGTCGTGCCACACGTGAATTAGGGCCTTGTATATATAATAATTGTGTGTCCAGAGGTTTGGAACAACTGAGAGAGCGATTCACATCAGATCAACTGGCATTTAATCTCCAGCAATATATGTTCAAACACCTAAATTATGTTACAAACTAGGCGTCTGTGGAAAGACAGGCATTCGCCGTGTCGTCTCATAAGTGAGTTAGTGACTTGTATAGACCTATTGTGTATCTAGAGGCTTGAAACAACCACGAGAATGATTCACATATGATCAACTAGCATTCAATCTCCAGAAATACATGTACAAACATCTAAACCAAATGTTACAAACTAGGCTCTGGGGAAGGACATGCCTTCTCCGTGTCGTCTCATAAGTGAGTTAGTGACTTGTATAGACCTGTTGTGTATCTAATGGCTCGAAACAACCGAGGGAACGATTCACATATGATAAACTAGCATTTACTCTTCAGCAATATATCTCCAAACACGAAAACCATAGGTTACAAACTAGCCGTCTGGGGAAGGACATGTCTGCACCATGTTGTGTCATACGTGATTTATTGATTTCTATAGGTCCAGTTTGTATCTAGGGGCTTGGATCAACGAAAGGAACGATTCACATTAGATGATCTAGCATTTACTTTAAAGCAATATATGTCTAAACACACAAAACATAAGTTAAAACTAGGCGTCTGGGGAAGGACATGCCCTCTCCGTGTCGTGTCACGCGTGAGGTAAGGCCTTGTTTAGAATAATTGCGTATCTAGAGGCTTGGAACAACTGAGAGAACGATTCACATAAGATGAACTGGCATTTAATCCCTAGCAATATATGTTCAAACACCTAAATTACCAGTTAAAAACTAGGCGTCTGGGGAAGGACATGTTTTCTCCGTGTCGTGTCACACCTGAGTTAGGGCCTTGTATAGAATAATGTGTATCTAGAGGTTTGGAACAACTGAAAGAGCGATTCTCATAAGATCAACTGGCATTTAATCTCCAGCAATATATGTTCAAACAGCTAAATTATAAGTTACAAACTAGGCGTCTGCGGAAAAACAGGCATTCTCCGTGTCGTCTCATAAGTGAGTTAGTGGCTTGTATAGACCTATTGTGTATCTAAAGGCTTGAAACAACCGCGAGAACGATTCACATATGATCAGCTAGCATTAAATCTCCAGAAATATATGTACAAACGTCTAAACCAAAAGTTACAAACTAGGCGTCTGGGGAAGGACATGCCTGCTCCATGTCGTTTCATACGTGAGTTAGTGACTTGTATAGACCTATTTTGTATCTAGAGTTTGGAAACAACCGAGGGAACGATTCACATATGATAAACTAGCATTTACTCTCCAGCAATATATCTACAAACAAGAAAACCATAGGTTACAAACTAGCCGTCTGGGGAAGGACATGTCTGTACCGTGTTGTGTCATACGTGATCTACTGACTTGTATAGGTCCATTTTGTGTCTAGGCACTTGGATCAACGAAAGGAACGATTCACATAAGATGATCTAGCATTTACTTTAAAGCAATATATGTGTAAACACCTAAAACGTAAGTTACAAACTAGGCGTCTGGGGAAGGAGCTGTT